>CAUYQV010181653.1:0-12195 GCA_963574575.1 Galagoides demidoff
CCAACTATTCCCCTCTTTGCTGCTCGCCCTGCGCTGCTTATCTGTGCAAGGATGCCGCGGAAGGGATTAATAAGCCCACTCTCACCTGAAATCACCAGGAGAGTTGACTCAGGGGTGCATCTCCTCCGCCATCTTGCTCCGTCTCCTTGACAACCATTTCAAGCTATTTTATGGATCTAACATTTTGTTTATTTTGTTCATTTATTTTGTTGATTAAGTCCCAATAACCATTCTTCAGTACTGGAACCAAGAACTTTGAAATCCAGGGCCCTGCCATTTGGTCCCTACACATCACTTACTTAATATCACCTCTCTCAGGAACCAATTGGGTCATAGGAAGAAGTTCATCAGGATTGAAGTCTTTGCATGGAAGTTGTCATTGCTGTTACAATTATTAGTATTAGTTTGTTTGGTAATTATTTACATAATTATTAGTATTCGTTTGTTTGGTAATTATTCACATAAAATTGTTTTAAAATATCAATTTTTTGTGTGTTTGACATTTCACACATGATATTCCTATAAATAATTTGCAATCTGGGAGGACAGAGATAATGGCCAAATGGAAATCTTTAGCAATGATCCCTGCCATGAACACCAAATTCAACAGCTATCCATGAAGAGAGAATATGTGTGCCAGAGAGCAGAGGATGGAAAAGTGATTGTGGAACTGTGCATGGAAAACTTGGGCTTACCTTAGCTAAGGGGAATTTAGCACAGGTGAGAATTCTGCCAGTTTCAATGGTGGGAACATTTAAATCAACCAGGCCAGAGGGAAATCCTGTGTCCTAAACCCTGACTTCCAGCCAGCCCTATCATCTCACATAAAGCAGCCTGGGCCTGGCTGAAGTTCATAAGGCAATTGGACACAAAAGACTGGAGTCACTGGACAATTCATGCTGACTCAGAACCATTAGTGTTATGGTGAATGTGACCTAGTGTGACACTAAAGCCAAAGGCCAACCCAATGCATCACCTATCCCTCAACTATAGGGATGGTAGCCGAGCCCAGGGAGAGTTTGTTTCCTACTTGGGAAAAGGAATATGGAGGTTTGGAAGATTTTGCTTTGCAACTTTAGCCAAGATAAAGTAAAGTACCAATCAGATTCCTGTATTTAGGAATCAGAATCCTAGATTCCAGCCCTTAGTTCCTGGATAGCATTTCTGGACCCACTTGGGGCCAGATATCCTGAAGGGAAAAATTCAGTCCTGGGGAAAAAAAAAGTCAGTCCTGGCAGAATTCATCATATGCTGATAAAAATCAACAGTAGCCAGCAATAGTCACCAGGGACCTGGGATGAGACAGAACTTGCTCCAGGACTGATGGCCATAAGGGAGTACCACATCACTCCTTAAACAACTACATTAGTCCAGCATAGAGAGTGAGGGAAGAGAGTGAGAAACTTTGCCTAGTAAACCAGGAAATTCTCCTGTGTTCCATTCCAGACCACAAAAAGAGCACAACAAAGGCAATGCAAGAGTTACAGCTTTCCTAGGCCTGGGACACCACACCTCAGGGCTGATACACATGGTTATAGTGACAAAAGACAGAGACCATAACCTAAGATGAGTTCCTTCTGATTATCTGGAAAGCTTTCTCAAGAAGGATGAGTTCAAGCAAGCCCAGAATGAGAATATTAAAATAAATACCAAACTCTTCAATGCCCAGACATAGATAAACATTAACAAGCATCAAGAACATCCAGTAAGGTATGATCTTACCAAACAAACTACACATGGAGCCAGTCACCAACCTTGGAGAGAGGGACATGGGTGATTTTCTGGACAAAGTATTCAAATAGCTGTCCAGAAGACTCTCAATGAACTTCAAGAAAACACAAAGAATTTACAAGGAATCAGAAAAATTTGACAAAGAGATTGAAATAATAAAAAAAAAGCAGAAATTCTGTACATTAAGAATACATTTGACAAACTGAGAAATGTATCAGAGTCTCTCAATAGCAGAATTGACAAAGCAGAAAATATAATTAGTACCCTTGAAGAAGAGCTACTTGAAAACTGAACAGTCAGAGAGGAAAAAGAAAAAGAATAGAGGTTAAAAATGAACAAAACATTCCTATAAGATTTAGGAAATAACCTTAGAAGGGCAAATCTAAAAGTTGTTAACCTTAAAGAGGAGGTAAAGTGAGATATGACAGTAGAAACTTTATTCAAAAAATGACGTAGAACATTCCAAACCAAGAGAGGTCTATTAATATTCAGGTACAAGAAGAACATATAAATACTAAACAGATTTAACCCAAACAAAACTACTTCAGGGCATTCAATAATCAAGTTAGCAAAAGTCACTGATAAATAAAGGTACCAAGAGAAGCAAGAAAAAAGAGAAAAAAAATGTAACGGTGTAAAGGAGTTCCAATATGTCTGGCAGGGGACTTCTCAGGGAAATCTTGTAGGCCAGGAAAGAGCAACATGACACATTCAAAACTCTGGAGGGAGAGAATCTTAACTCTAGAACCTTCTATCCTGCAAAAATATTCTTGAAACATACAGGAGAAATACATTTGCAGATGAACAAAAGCTGAGAGATTTCATCAGCATCAGACCTGCCGTGCAAGAAATTCTAAAAGCAGTTCTTCAATGTGATAGAAGAGGCCATTAATGAAAATAAGAAATCATTGGAAGGGATGCAACCCACTGGTACAAGTAAGCACACAAATTTAGAACACATCATTAATACAAATACAGTATAGAAACCACTCATATTGTGAGTAGGAAGACTAAAAGACAAATTTATCAAAAATAACTACAACTTTTGACAGATACTATAAAAATATGATATTAAACAAAAAATGAAAAGATATGAGAGGATAAAGTTAAAAGGTAGAATTTCTTAGATTTCTCTTGGTTATGTATTTGTACATATGTTTGTTTATTTGTCAGGAGAGCTGTCATATGTTTAAAATCATAGATTATAAAATGTTTTTGCAAGCCTTGAGTAAAAGAATCTAAAAGTGATATCCAAAAATTAAATTAAAAAAAAAGTTTCATAAATCAAAAAATTATAAGACACCACCAAAGAGAATCACTTCACATAAAGCAAGACAGGAAGGTAGAAAGAAAGAGAGGGTCCCCCAAACAACTGGAAAGCAAATAACCTGGCAGTAGTAAGTCTCTAGCTTTTAATATAACATTGAATATGAATGGACTAAACTCTCTAATCTAAAGACAAAGAGTGTATGATTGGATAAACTAAATTAAATTAAATTAATTACAAAACAAAGGCCAACCATATGGTGTTTGTAATAAACAGAATTACAGATAGAATAAATAAAGATAGAGCCATTCTATCCGTGAAGAAAAGCATAGACTGAAAATAGAGGAATGAAAAAAGATATTGCATGAAAATGGAAACCAAAATGAAGGAAGAGTACCTGTTCTTCTATCAGAGAAAATAGATTTCAAGCCAAAAACTAAACAGAGATGAAGAAGGTCTTTATACAAATATGTGTGTACATATATATATATATACATTTACACAAACACACACACCTGTAAGTACACACACACTCCCGTCCTTGGAGCCCCCAGTTATGTAGGGAAATGATATCAGGATGAAGAGAGAGACATACCCTGACATAACAATTATTGTAGATCCTAATGCTCCACTTACACTATTGGACAGATCATTCAAACAGAAAATAAACAAACATTGGACATAAACTACCTTATAGATCAATGGACCTAATAGAGTTTACAGACGTTTTAAGCAACAGTTGGAGAACACGTGCTATTCTCTTCAGCCCTCAGATCATTCTTAAGGATAAATCTCATGTGTTAGACCTCAAGACACATTTTTTAAATTAAATCATAGCTGTGTACATTAATACAATCATGGTGTACAGTGTGGTGTTTTCATATACAATTTGAAATATTTTCATCAAGCTGATTAACATAACCTTCATGTCATTTTCTTAGTTATTGTATAAAGACATTTATATTCTACTTGTAGAAAGAGTCACATGTACCCTTGTAAGATAAACCATAGAGGTGATTCATCTTTAAAAATTCCAAATAATTAAAATCATACCAAGTATGGTTTCTGACCACAATGGCATGAAACTAAAATTTAATTACAACAAGAATATTTGAAAATGTTCAAGCACAAACACATGGACATCAAATAGAATGCTCCTCAGTGAGCAGGGGCTCCACAAAAAAGATTAAGAAACAAGTGAAAATTAAAACACAAATCTAAATGAGCACTGGAGAATATTTTGGGTAATTATATGCCAATAAAATGTAAAACTTTGAAGAAATTAATAAATTCCTAGACACATAAAATCTTCCAAAATTAAACCAGGGAGAAATCCAAAACATGAATAAACCAGTAAGAACTAATGAGACAGAGCTATAATGAAAAGTCTCTCATCAAAGAAAAGCCCAGGACCTGATGGTTTCATTGCTATATTCCACCCAGCACTCAAACACACAATACCGTTCCTACTGAATTATTCCAAAAACGTGGGCAGGGGAGGATACTCCCACAGACATTTTGTCTGTATCACCCTATTACCAAAACCAGACAAAGAAACACACAAAAAGAAAACCATAGGCCAATATCTCTGATGAAAATAGATACAAACTCCCTAACAAAATACTGGCAAACTGAATTCGACCAACCATTCAGAAAATATGTATCATGATAAAGTTGGACTTATCCCAGGGAAATAAGGATCATTCAGCAAATGCAAATCAATCAGTACTATATATGACATCGAAAGAACAAAAAATAAAAGTTATATAGTTTCAATTGATGCTGAAAAAGTATTCAAAAAAACTCAACTACACTTCATGATAAAAACTCTCAAAAAACTGGTTGTAGAAGGAACTTAACCTCAAGATAATAAAAGCTACGTATAACAGACCCACAGTGGGTATTATTTTGAATGGGGGAAACTGACAGCTTTTCTTCTAATATATGAAATAAGACATAGGTGCTCACTTCCGCCAATGTTACTCACTGTAGTAGTGGAAATTCTAGTAAGAAAACCCAGATAAGAGAAAGAAATAAAAGGTATCCAAATTGGAAAGGAAGAAATAAATTATATTTGTTTGCAGATAATCTTATCTTCTATCTAGAGAAACCAAAAGACTACACAAAAAATAATAGAGCAAATTCTATAAGTTGGAGGATACAAAGTCAGCTCATTTTTATATACCAACAGTAAAAATCTGGGAAAAAAATCAAGAATGTAATCTCATTATAGGATGAATCATGAATCTCTCTAAATGTAGAATATAAATATCTTAACACAATAACTAAGAAAAAGACATGAAGGCTATGTTAACCAGTTGGATGAAAGTGTTTCAAATTGTATAGAGAAACAGCACTCTGTACCCCATGATAGTATTAATGTACACTGCTATGATTTAATAAAAAAAAAGAATTTAATCCCACTTGTAATAGCTCCATATAAAATAAAATACCTAAAATAAACTTAACCAAAGAAGCGAAAGGTCTCTATAATAAAAACTAAAAATATTGATAAAAGAATTTGAAAAGGGCACAAAATAATGGAAATCTCTTCCATGCTCATGGATTGGAATAATCAATATTGTTGAAGTCCATACTATGCAAAATAATTTACAGAATCAATGCAATCCCCATGAAAACACCAATGAAAATACAAAATTGGATTGAGCTTTTGTAGATTTTGGATATTTCTTTCGTCAGATATACAGTTTGTGAATATTTTCTCTCATTATGTATGTTGCCTTAATCTGCAAGATAAAAGTAAACAATTCTCCTTCACAGCATTTTCTTAGTTGTTGTGTTAAGATTTTTATATCCTACACCTAGTAAATTTCACATGTACCCTTGTAAGATGCACCGTAGGTGTACTCCCACCCATTACTCCACCCATTCTCCCCCCTTTCCTGATGAAAACCCTTCAAACTGTATATAAAACCAGCACATCGTACCCCATGGTTGCATTAGTACATTCTATGACTTAATAAAAAAAGAAAGAAATGAAAAGATCTGATATAATGTAAATCAGTATCAAGTAAAAATAATTTCATTTTTATTAATATTGCTTGTTATAGTTGTTGACTTTTACTTTGTAAATGTGCTGCAAGCACTAAAATGTTATTATTCTTAGCTCTAATAAATCTCCTACAATAATACAATTCATATTTTCAAAGAAAAATGTACTGCTATGCTAAAAAAGAACAACAAAATAAATCCAAAAAGTGTTAGATAAAATGAAATTTGCTCTAGAAGATGGTTAATGTGCTAGTTTTGATCAAATTACTCTACAAATAATTTATCACATACAGGGGATATTCCCTCTACTATGTAGTTGCTAGAATATCTTTTGTATAATAATTATATAATGATACTATTTTTTGTATGCTTTTATAATGACAGATTTTTACATATTGAAAAGACATGTAAAATATCCTGTGAAACATAATAGTGCTTTTAAATAGAATATTTTACCAAATAAAAAAATAAACAATCTCATTAAAAAGTGGACAAAAGACATGAACAGATTTATTTTCAAAAGAAGATAGATGAGTGGTCAACAAACAGGAGAAAAGAATGTTTCAACATCAATAATTATCAAGGAAATGCAAATTAATAACAAAATAAGACATCATCTTGCTCCTTTCAGAATGACCTTTATTAAAATGTAGAAAGAACAATATAAGCTGGTGTGGATGCAGATAAAAAGGAGCACTTTGACACTGATGGTGAGACAGCAGACTAGCAGGTATAAAACTACTCTGAAACAGTCTACAGCTTTCTCAACGACATTAAAGTAGACATACCCTTCACTCTAACAGTCTCACGACTGTGCATCCACTCACCCCTATCTGGTACAGTACACACTATCTAGTTAAGGGCACTCTCATAACTTTGACTCAGTTTGTACAAAAGTAAAGTATGCAAATAAAACATTTGTATTCCCTAATACTGTAAAAGAAAAAAAATAAAGAGACATAATTTTATCAAAAGACATCCACGCAGAAATGTTTACTGCAGCACAATCCACAATTGCAAAGATATGGAATCAATCTAAGTGCATATCAATTCAAGAGTGGATAAAGGAAAGATACATGTTTGTATATGGAATACACCCACATACATACATGCACTCAGCCATAAAAAAAGAAATTAAATAATTTTTTTTTCCCAGAAAATTGGATAGAACTGGAGATCACTGTCCTAAGTGAAGTATCTCAGGAAGGGAAAAACAAACACCACATGTTCTCACTAATAAGTAAGAGCTAAGCCAAGGGTCTACACAGGCACAAAGAGAGGTAAAGGACAAATGGTGGTGGGTGGGACCGAAGTGAGGGATAATAACTTCCCTATTGGATACAATGACTGCTGTCCAGGTGATGGGCCCACAGAAAACCCTGACACCATTATCCAATGTATTCATTTAAGAAAAACATTTGTACCCCTTCAATATATTTGAATAAAAAAAATCAGTCTTTTGCAATCTCTGCTTGTGGTAATTATTCCCTGAAAGCATTATCATTAAATAGCATTTACCAAATTTAAAAAGAAAATAGGCAATGGCAGATATTCCTTAATGATAAAAATTTCTTTTCTCTATGCTTTGATTATCTGCAAAACTAGTTTTACTATTGATTTATTTGACAATATTTAGAAAAAAAAAACAATGTGATTAATTGTTGCCCCTAAACTATACATTGCCAAGGGTATACATAACTTAATTGTAGAGAAGGAAATAATAATAACTGTAGTAGTGAAGCTTGCATGTTTTCTAAATATAATTTTACGTAACTTTGGTGTCAGACACATTTGCCAGTAAATTCTATGCTAATATGTGGAACAGGAAAATTAAACATGCCACAGATATCATAGAATTGATAAACTATAACAGTATATCAATATAGCATGGATATTCATAAATGTACACTATTGCACTAGTACTGGTTGCTAAACACTATATTCAGATGATCCCACTCTGGTTGCTTAGTAACCCCTATTTCTTAGTTTCCCATATAGTACCATTATTGTCCTTGTGACCTGTTCCCTAAGAATTAAGGTCCTCACTGAAAGGTTAAATATGACTCAGTGTTATCACCCTAGGACTTACTTTCAGTATTATGGCTGATGCCTAAATTACCAGTACTGCTAAACTTCCTTACTTTAACTTAATATTAAATTTGTACTACATTTTTAAGCTCAGACCCCTATTCAGGACAAGTATAGACCCTTTCAAAACTTGTATTACTTTTAATTGCCCATATATGCAGGTAATGATCAAATATTTATTCTAAGTAAACAATTGTTTTCAATGTGTTAGCATTTACTTTAGACAATCCTATAGAATAATGTATTGGGAAAAAATCATATATTGTGTCAGCCATCGTCTATGTCTATGTAAAAAACAATTCTGCCATTTATTGTAGAAGAAATTGCCAACATTCCAAAATCATGTCGCCTCATCTATAAAGAATATAATTCTGTCTATATCAGAAAGTGACATGATGTTTTACCTGCTTTTAGCCATTTTCATTAGTTTCTTTGGTTTATGCAGGATTCATAACATTTAAGCAGAAATTAAAACCTCTGAATTTCAAGTTTCTTTTCTGTATTGATGGCATCTAAATAACAGGGTTGTTTTGAGCTGTTTCTGGAGTAGCATAAGTCAAAATATCACATAATTATCTGCAAACCTAGTTTTATTATTGATTTATTTGATGATTTTTAGAAAAAAAATCATTGTGATTAACAGTTGCGCGGTGGCTCACGCCTGTAATCCCAGCACTGTGGGAGGCTGAGGAGGGAGAATCGCTGGAGCTCAGGAGTTAGAGACTTGCCTGAACGAAAGTGAGACCCCGACTCATGAGAAAAATGGAAAAACCCAGCCGGGCACTGTGGCAAGCACCTGTAATCCCAGCAGCTTCTGGAGGCTTGAGGCAGAGGGATGCCCACAGGCCAGAAGTCTGAGGTTGCAGTGAACTACCAAGCTGCTGCACTCTGCTCAGGGGCACAGGGTGGGACTCTATCTCGACAAAAAAAAAAAAAAAAAAAAAAAAAAAGGAAAGAAATAAAAAATAAGCAATGAAATAAAAATTTAAAAAATCTAAAAAAAAAAAATAAAGTTGCCCCTAAACCATACATTGCCACGGGTATACATAACTTAATTGTAGAGAAGGGTACCAAGAATTGATATTACATTTCCGTATCACATGGAGAGTTAAAGTGCTTGCTATGCCTTTTTGGAATCACATGTTCACAAGTATTTTGACTATTTTCTCATCTTTCAGTTGCCTGGAATTTCTAGCATGTTTGAGTTTTTATGGGCTTGGTTGTTGCTTTGGAAGTTAAAAAAAAGGATTAAATAGAGAAAGAAGACTAAAAGAGAAAAAATGTAGAGTGATAAAAGGTGGAGATAAATAAAATAATCACTGTACATTTAGAATGGCAGATTGTGATACAAATGTTAAGATAATGTCTTCAAATCCGTCTAATTTTTATAATAAATATGCCAAAGCTGTTGAATAGGGGAGATTATATATGGTCCTGACGTTCTGAATTGAATATATATAGGAAGAAAAATAAACTGCATCTCTACCTCAAATAATAAACAAAAATGAACTAGAGATGGATAATACACCCACATATAACATCTGCCACTATAAATCTTCAAATATATGAAAATATCTTTGTCACTGCGGGTAGAAAAATATTACTTCGAGAGCACTCAGAAAGAACGAATGATAAAAAATGAACTACATCAGATTTTAAAAACATCTATTCTTAAAAATGTATGACTAAGACAATAAACTGGCAAGCAATTGACTAAGAGAAAAAAAATTTCAACAATATAAATGGCAAAGGATTTATATTCATAATATACCAAAAATTCTTAAAATCAATAACAATGATAAATAGCCCAATGAAATACAAAAGACTGAAGGAAGGTATGCCAATCACCTATCAACACAGTAAAAAGTGCTCAGCGAATTAATTTTTGTGGCATGCAACTTAAAACCACAATGCAATGAGTTATCTCTACACAGTCACACCTGTAATATTACAATCAAAATATCGAAGTTCTCGATATTGCTGTTCACTGGATGTGGTGTAAGCACTTTGTAAAACACCGTTATACTCTTTTATAAAGATGTACATATACTACATATTTACCATATGACCCAGCAATTTAATTCTGAAGCATTGATGCAGAAGAAGTGAAAACATATGTTTATACAAATGTTTACACAACAGTGGTTTTGATGGTCTTGTTCCCAATATCAAATAACAGAAACAAGTCAAATATGAACCAACCATTTGAAAGAATAAGCAGTATGTGGTATATACGTAATAGTGGACTATCACTCAGCAGTAAAAGGGTCAGATTTTTATACCCCAGAAGTATGGGCAAATGTCAAAAATTTGCTGAGAGAAAGGAGCCACATACAAAAGAAATCATTTTTTTTATTATTCTGGAACCGGAATATCTAATCAATGTCACTGTAAAGTCTGGGTATGGATATCAGGGATTGATTTGGGATGAACATGAGATAACTTTCTTGTTGACTATGATTCTCTATATCCTCATGACATAAATGTATGTACATCCATCAAAACACAGGAAACCAGAACACTTAAGACCTGAACAGAGTGTAAGCCAGGCCTCTATTAAGAATTAAAAGGCAAATGAGGTAAATAAAAGATCTTCTGGTCTGATTGTAAATATTGAAGAACTTGTTACCATTTCAGTTGTTTTCCTTGACTGCCACTGCCCATGATCTACATACAAAATATACCTAATACACATGAGGCGTGAAATAATAAAACCATATATTAGTTTGTAGATAATGTCATCAATCTGGAATCCTTACAACATTCCTCTTTGGGAGCTTACCTTTAGTCTTAATAACCTTAATGATTTAAAACTGTGGGAAGTCCGTCATCCTGCAACGTCCCTACGTTTGTCTACGTGTTTCAACCTTCCTTGCTTGTCACTTTCTGAAAATAAAACTTAAAGAAATGGCAGCAGAGATTGCATACCTCGCTTTAGTATGTTAGGAATTTGGTTAGAAATGATTTCTCTTTTTTTTCATTTCTGTTGAAAAAGTACTCTTGTTCAAAAAAGTTATCTAAAGTTTCTGACATTTTAATAAATAGTTCAAAAAGTGATTTCTGTACTTCCAAACAGCTTCTTTCAAAACCCTCCTGTTATTCCTTAGCACTGTCAACTCATTTCCATCTTCAAAAAAAGGAGTACGTTTTGCTTTTAAATTAAAATTTTATTTTCCATGCCTGTCTAAAGTAGTTTTATTGTGTTTTAACCATGACTTTAAACTTTTAAGAACTGGAGCCTAGAAAATTATTTAAATTGCCTCAGGATCTGAGGTAGTTGACAACCAACTTGTTATTTTCTGTCAGTTGAATGGGAGACGGATCATCTAACCAGGAGCAAAGTGACGGTGAGAGGGCAAGGTGAATGTGATTTGTGGGATCCATTTGTGGTTAAATATATAACAATATGGATTATTAATAATTACAAAACACTAGAATTCTCATGAATTACTTTTAGAATAGTA
This sequence comes from Galagoides demidoff, assembly GCA_963574575.1. Classification (NCBI taxonomy): domain Eukaryota; kingdom Metazoa; phylum Chordata; class Mammalia; order Primates; family Galagidae; genus Galagoides; species Galagoides demidoff. The sequence goes on from CAUYQV010181653.1 coordinate 11,563, forward strand.
CAGTTATTTTCTTTAAAACATTTTCCTTTAAATGCAATCTGAGTTTGGTGAGTAACATTGTGTGAACATTGTCTTAGTGATGAAAATACTAACGAATGCTTTAGTTTTGGTGTTATGGAAACTTGGGTTTTGAAAGAGTCAGGAGGTTTTTTTGTTTGCTTTTTTTTTTTTTTTTTAGTTTTTTCCATGTTAGCTGTTTTCATCCTTGTTCTGACAATAGCCTTAATTTGAGTAGCATTCTTATCTCAATGCATGGAGTTTGGTCATTTGAAATAGGGTTGCTTTAGCCGTTTCCCAAATTGTTGTAGTCTGTACCTTATTCTTTGATTTTCTAAATCTCAGAAGGGTTATGCAGAATATGTATTTGGTTAATATACAATCAATTTCACTTAATTGCAAAATATCTCGAAAGTTGTGATGCTTCTTGAAATCATTTTAAACATATTCATTTTTGATTAATTTTGGTGGGGAAATATGAAAAAATATAAGATAATGAAGATTATAAAACATGATAATATTGGTTTATTATCAAAGGAATATTTTCTCGAATATTTTCTCCTTGTTTGGAGATATTTCAACTGAACACTGTATTTCTCCAAGTTCGCTTCTGACAATCGCAAAACTGTTGAGAAA
>CAUYQV010181656.1:0-18011 GCA_963574575.1 Galagoides demidoff
TCTCTTTCCTCCGCCTCCCAAGTAGCTGGGACCACAGGTGCCCGCCACAATGCCCGGCCATTTTTTGGTTGCAGCCATCATTGTTGTTTGGCGGGCCCGGGCTGGGGATTTGAACCTGCCACCTTAGGTGTACGTGGCTGGTGCCTTAGCCGCTTGAGCCACAGGCGCCGAGCCCAAAAGAGCAATTTTTAATGGGTACTCTCATTTGTCCACCTTACAGAGTTTGTCAGTCATGGATAGGTATCTGGTATCTGGCTTATACGTGTGTCTATTATTTCACGTATTTCATTTGTGTGTAGAGAAAGGATTCCACTTTTCATGCAGCAGTCTAGATGGAACTCAAGAATGAGTAGTGGGGCTCGGTGCCCATGCTCAGTGGTTAGGGCGCCAGCCACATACACTGGGGTCGGTGAGTTCAAACCCAGCCCAGGCCTGCTAAACAACAATGACAGCTACAACAACAACAACAACAAAATAGCTGGACGTTGTTGTGGGTGCCTATAGTCCCAGCTACTTGGGAGGCTGAGGCAAGGAATAAATCACTTAAGCTCAAGAGTTGGAGGTTGCTGTGAGCTGTGACATCACAACACTCTACTGAGGGTGACATAGTAAGACTCTGTCTCAAAAAAAAAAAATAGAATGAGTAGTGGGTAAGAGTAGGTGAGATGTATGTCTGTGTTGTGGGATGAATTGGGTTCTCCCCAAATTCATGTGGTAAAGCCCTAATCCCTAGTACCTCAGACTGTGACTATGTTAGGAGAAGGGGCCTAAAGAGCTAGTTAAGGTAAACTGAGGCAGTAGGTTGGGCCCTTGTACAACATGACTCCTGTCTTTGTGCGAAGAGATTAGAATAAACACAGCACAAAAACCAAGAGAAAACGTGTGAGGACATAGCAAGGAGGGGCCCAGCCTAAGCCAAGGAGAGAGGCCCCAGAAGAAATCAGCCCTACTGACAGCTTGATCTTGGACTTGCGGCCTCCAGAACTGTATGGAAGTCAATTCCTGTTGGTTAAGCCCCCTGGCCTGTGGTACTTTGCCATGGCAGCCTGGACATGCTAAGACAGCTGGGTCCTGGCCCCACGCTGGAGCTCAGGGGTGGGGAGGAGGATGAACGGCACAGCCATCGATTTGGACATCTGTTGAGTGAAAGTTGTAAGTAGTGGCACCCAGAAATGAGACCAAGAGGAAGCAGAGAAGTTTAGGTCAGATTTATTTATTATTTATTTATTTATGTTTAGAGACAGAGTCTCACTTTGTTGCCCTTGGTAGAGTGCTGTAAAGTCACAGCTCACAGCAACCTCAGATTCCTGGGCTTAAGCAATTCTCTTGCCTCAGCCTCCCAAGTAGCTGGGACTACAGGCACCTGCCACCATGTCTGGCTATTTTTAGAGATGGGGGTCTTACTCTGGCTTAGCCTGATCTGAAACCTGTGAGCTCAGGCAATCCACCTGCCTCAGCCTCTCAGAGTGCTGGGATTAGTGCCCAGCCCTAGCTCAGGTTTATTAAAAGGGACAGAGACTCTCTCGGGCAGTGCAAAGATGACATCTGCATCGAGGGTGGTTGGAGGCCTCTTTTTATACAAGAGAAAGGCAAGAAAGATTTCATAGCTTGCTGGAAGGTTCTGGTGGGTTAGGGTCTTTCCAGTGAAACTCTAGGGGTGGGGCCAGGTATACTTTTTGTTCTAGAAGAGGAGGAGGGGAAGGGTTTGTGTAGGGCAGTGTTAGAGCCCCCAACACTCAGTACAGCAAGCTTAGAGTAAGTCATTACACACAGGTTGGCTGGCAGAGGTGGAACCCTTCTTGAGAGTAGGGAAGCAGAGAGTGCAGGTAACAACAAAACATGCTCAAGTAGGCTGGGGTGGAGGGAGATGGCTGCAAATATTCATGCTTTAATAATTTGATTGCTGTCATACTCCATTCCCTGATGGCTGATGCTTTACTTTTCCTTAGAAGTAAACAGAGCCATACTCTAGAAATAGAAGGAAACAATGCAATTACTTTATACAGGCTTCTACTACTCTCTCTCTTTTGTTTCAAATGCTCTCTCAGCAGAATCAAGCTTCTATTACTCTCTATATGGCTTTTTCTTTCTCAGACACATAAGGAATTGGTATATTAAAAGGCGCAGTAAGAGAAAATCAAGCCATCACCTGAAAGCTACAAATCTTGCTTGGGCACATGCACTGGGTTAAATAGCGTCCACCCAAAATTCACATCCACCAGGAACCTCGGAATGTGATGCTATTTGGAAATAGGGCTTTTTGCAGATATAATTAGTCATTTAAATGAGGTCCTACTAGGTTAGGGTGGGCCCTGCATCCAGTGTGACTAGTGCCCTTAGGACAAGGAGGAGGAGAAGGCCACGTGACGAAGCAGAGATTGGAGTGCTGTGTCTCGAGCCAGGGAGCACCAAGCATTACCAGAAGCCACGGGAAGCCAGAAAGAGGCAAGGAAGGACCTTCTCCAATAACCTTCAGAGGGAGCCTGGCCCTGCCAACATGTTGATTTCAGCCTTTGGGCCTCCTGGGTTGTGAGAGACCGGTTTTCTGTTCTTTTGTGGCGCCTTGTTTTTGCAGCCCAAGGAACTGATACAGGAAGCAGCTTGGAAACTAGCACAGTGTTTGACAAATGTGTGGTGCTTTGTGAGGGTCACACAGTAGCTGCAGGTCCAAATAAGAGACTTCAAACCTGTGCTGGGATTACATAACTCATCCAGCATAGACCCGCACAAACAGCTTCCTTCCCTTTGAAACACATACTACCCATTGAAACCCTGGAGGACATCTCCTGACAGTAACACTTACAAAGGGCTTTAGAACCAGAGAAAGTATCACAAACAGTGAGGGGGTGATTTTTCATCCAGTGTAAAGGAAATTCTATACTCTGAAACATCAGGATGGCTGCTTAGGGATGTAAATTCATCTAACGTTTGAGAAATTTTTCTGTTTATGAGAATCATCATTTAGCAACAGATACAGGAGGAAGGCAAGTATTGGAATTGGCAATGCTTTCTTAAACCTTTCAGATGTGAACTTGGTCGTGAACTTGGTATATGAAGCCCATGTCCAGTATATGGTATGCTTGTCTTTTCTGCCAAGAGGGGTGTGTGAAGATTGGCAAGGTGCCCATTTGAAGTTGATTTTAAAGAAAATAGCATCCTTTCTAGGGAGGGGATGCCCTGAGAGGCTGGGTGGTATGATGGAAATCATGCCGGATCATAAGTTCTAAGGCTGGTTTCTGTGAGGACTGATGTTGTCAGAAATTTGCTGCCTGATTTTAGGCAAGTTGCTGCAATTTTCTAAGTCTTCATTAAGCTAGGAAGGTGACTGCTGGAGTTCTCTGTCCTTCCGCATTGAGTGTGTGTGTATATGGGGAGGACATTAGCTCCTATAGTGAGTTGAACGGTGTCCCTCCCCAAAATCATGCGTCTATTTTCTAATTTTTAGTACTTGTGGGTGTGACCTTATTTGGAAATAGGGTCTTTGCAGATGCAATTAATTTAAAGATCTTAGGACAAGATCATCCTGGATTAGGATGGACCCTAAATCCAAAGAGCTGTGTCCTCATCAGAGACAGCAAAGAAGGCAACACACAGAAGCACAGGAGGAGGCCATGTGAAGATCCACGTGAGGATGGACGCAGAGCCTAGAGTGATGCAAGCCAAGGCCAGGAGCACCAAGAATCACAGAAGCCACCAGAAGGCAGATGATAGGCGAGGAATGGATTCTATCTTAGGGCTTCCAGAAGAAATCAACTCTGCTAACACCTTGATTTTGGACTACTGGCCTCCAGAACGGCCAAAGTACAAATTTCTGTTGTTTGAAGCCACCAAATTTCTGGTCAGTTGTACGGCAGCCCTAGAAAATTAATAAGAAGCTTATGTATGTTAGGGGGGCCCTGGCATGATAGACCCTCTCCACTGGCAACCCACAAGTAACCATCACCACAACTGGCTAGTTTCTGGATCAAACACACAGAGAATCTGGATAGGCTGCCACACAAATTAGGACAAAGGTGGAGGCTTAAAACAACACACTTTCCTCTTTTGCATCATCGCTTCCAAGATGACAATGACAAGAAGGAACAACAGTCATGCCAAGAAGGGCCGTGGCCATGTGCAGTCTATTCCCCACCTGGACTGCTCCGGACACGAGCCTAAAGACAAAGCTGTAAAGAAGTACAACATTTCAGAACAGGCTGGAGGCCGTAGCTGTCAGGGACATTTCTGAAGTCAGTATCTTGGATGCCTACGTGCTTTCCAAGTTGATGTGAAGCTACGTAACTGTGTGAGCTGTGCCACTCACAGCAAGGTGATCAGGAACTGTTCTTGGGAAGCCTGCAAGGACCGAATGCCCCCCACCCCAATTTAGACCTGCAGGTGCTACTCCACGACCCCACCAAAGCCCATGTGAGGAGTTGAGTCTTTGAGGACTGAAGAAATAATTCTTTGGAAAAAAATGAAATGGAAATTATAGTTAAACTCTCTGTCTCTCTCTCTCACACACACACTTTAATTCTCTCATAGTTCTGCAGTTCAAAAGTGCAAAATCAGTCTGACTGGGCCAAAATCAAGATGTCAGCCAGCGGTCTGGGCTCTTCAGAGGCCCCAAGCAAAAATCAGTTCCTTGTCTCTTCCAGCTCCTGGAGGCTGCCAGCATTGCTTGGCTTGTGGCTGCACCAAGCCTGTCTCCAAGACCAGCCTTTTCATATCTCTTGTTGTCTTTACTTCACCTTGTCTTCTCTATAAAATACTCCTGTGTCTCCTTTTTATACAGATACACAAGGCTGTATTTAGGGCCCATTTGGGTAATCCAGGATAAGATCTTTAATCACCTCTGCAAAACCCCCTTTTCCTTATAAGTAACATTTACAGGTTCCTGATGTCTTTTTGTTTTTAAGACAAGGTCTTGCTCTGTCTCCTGGTTTAGAGCTCAGAGGTGCCGTTATATAACCTCACTGCAACCTCAAACTCCTGACTTGAGTGATCCTCTTGCCTCAGTCTCATAAATACCTGGTGCACGCCAGTATACCCGGCTGATTTTTCTATTTTTTTGTAGAGGCAAGTTTGGGCAAGCACCTTTTCTTGCTCAGGTTGGTATTGTACTCTTGACCTCAAGTGATCCTCCTGCCTCAGCCTCCCAAAGTGCTAGGATTACAGGAATGAGCCACCTTGCTTGGTCAACAGGTTCTTAATATCTTTGAGAGATATTATTCAGCTGACTACAGGCATTTATTGAAATGCCAGTTAAGTAGCCTAAAGCCATCCGTGGGAGGGCTGGAAGCTCTGTATATATTCACCTAACTTACTCTTTTGCTCTTACCACTCAGGGTGGGAATAGGGTGGGGCAAGGCCTCTCACTTTAGGTCGTCAGAGACTATTCTGAATGGATATTCTCTATTTTCTCAGTTATCTCCCCAATTTTTGATTGTCTGTCTGCCACCCCCTTTAAATCTACTTTCTAGTGTGACATTTCCCAACCCCTACCTTGGAAAATTTTAGCCCTTCCCACAGGTTGGGACCTGGTCTTTATCTCCTCAAGTATCCTGTGATCTCTCCCACTTCAGCTCTGGTGGCTCTGGAGTCAGGACGGGGAACTTGGGTTCCTACAGATTTGGGGGAGGACTATGGTGCCTGTTGCCTCCAGGTGGTGCCTTGACCAGGAAAGGCTGTGGACAGGGTCCTTCTGCGTCACGTCACGCAAGGGCAAGCACACTTTGCCACTGAGGATTGCTTTTCTTCCTCAGTCTCACATCACATGATGAAAACAGTCTCCTCCTATTAATAGCACTTTTGAACCCACTCCTGGAAACTCTATAACCCTAGCATTATGAATCAAGGATTCTTCCCAGCTCTATTTTCAATATAAAGACTCCACGTGAACCGGGAATAGCTCTGTCTGAGTCATTGGGATGAATGGTGCCATCCTTGAACATAGTTTCCGATCTCTAAATTTATCTCCGAACAGAAATGCCTGTAGATGTGTGTGTGTGAGTGTGAATCCAGCTACATGACTGTTAGTGGACCGGAGAATTGGAGGGAGCAGAAAGCATATCTGAGCTCCAAAGGGGGGAAGGGGCTGAAATGATCCGAGAGAAAGATCAAAGCAGGGAAGACAAACAAGAGGAGAGGATGAATAGGCACAGAATCCTTTTCTGTTCTTTTATCTTGGTGTTGGGGGCAAGGACTGTGGCGCCTACAGCTTTTTCCAATAAGGAAAGATCTCTTTAGGAAGAACACAAAGTAATGAATACAGAATTAGGGCTTTGAATGAAATCAAGAAGTCTGGTATCTTAAGCTTCTTTAGCCTCAGGGCAAATCCTCTGTCTCTGCTGGGAAATCTGGACGACATGACCTTGTTGTATGATGGATGCCTATTTCTGCAACTGCCTGGCGATATGATCTGAGCCAAAACACATGAATCATAAGCATGCGTGATCCACGTTTTCATAGTATATATACATATGTGTGTGTGTGTGTATGTATGTTATGTATGGTAACATGATGATGTTAGGGATCCATCCAATTAGGAATCTGGAGAGGAAGTTTTTATACATAAAGTAGATTTAAGAAAAAGTATCAAATAACATTTCTGTAATACTTTACAGTTCAGGACAGCTTTTCCAAGACTTTACTTCATTGAATCTTGACAACCTTGTGAGGAAGATTTTATATTTTATCCCCACTTCATACAGACTCTTTTACATCTTTCCAATGTAGGGATTGGAAATCATGTAAGGCAAGCACTGACCTTGGAGGGTTGGGAGGTTTGCCTAAGCACATCTGATTGTTAATAGGGAGGTGGGGCTGGGAGCCAGGTGACTCTGGCCAGTGGTGACAGGGGTGTAAACACAACTGGCAAACACTTCTGCTTACCAAGGCTGGGGCGGCTAAAGGAGAGTAAGACCACAGGGGCCACATTGGCTGCCTGCCTCTGGGCACTGATCCTGCTTCCCTATCTCCATCCACCTTGCATGTTTCAGCTCCCAGAGCCATAGGCAGAACGGTAAGCAATTTTCTCCAAATAGGCTGGGTCAGCAGTAAACAAGGGACTAGTGAAGCTCTGGGGAATCACTTCAGACACAGTGTTTGCCCATCTCTGCGGCGGACACCAGCCCCTGAAACGAGCGGTCCTTCCGTGAATCGTGCTTTCCACTTGCCATCAGGAAATCACAAAGGAATAAAAGTCCTGAGACCTGCCTGCACCCTTTGAAAATAAAGACCCCAAATAAAGCTATTTACAGCCACATTTTGTTCCCATCAAAATGAAAATACTTTTGCTGAATCCCAAGGGGGAAATCTGATCATGCTGAGGAGACGTGCTTGATTTGGTCAATGTCTGAGTGCTTCCCCTTTCCCGCTGCAGCAGCTAAGGAGTTTTCTGCCTTAGCTTTGTGCTATTTCTTCCCCTGTCCCACCCTCTGAAGAAGGTCAGGCCTTGCCAGAAGAAATAGCCCTGAATGCTTTGGTTGTATTTTACAGTAAAAAGCTGAACAGAGGCTGGAGTGAAAAGAGCCTCCTGGAGTTTTGAGAGGGACAATATGGGAGTAATTGTGTTATACAAAGACAATGATGAGAAAAAAAGAAGAAATAAGATTTAAATACATGTACAAAGGGCATTATAGTATTTGAGAAATGCACACAAAAGATTGTGTTTTCTCAAATTGTTTTAGCTGTATAGACTAGACTTTTTTCTTTTAACCTCAAAGCTGGCCTGGACTGAACCCCTTGTAGGAGGTAGGTGGATTGGCTGAGCTCAGGAATTGGAGATCAGCCTGAGCAAGAGCAAGAACCTATTTCTAAAAAAATAGCTGGGTCTTGTGGTGGGCACCTGTAGTCCTAACTACTTGGGAGGCTGAGGCAGGAGGATCACTTGAGGCCAAGAGTTTGAGGTGCTGTGAGCTATGATGCTAAGGTACCCAACCCCAGGGCAACTGAGTGAGACTCTGTCTCAAAAAAAAAAATTATAAAACCCCAGTGGGTTTTAAAAATATTACTCTGCAACTGGGACTTTTCCTGTCTAATAGTGTATCTTTTTTTCCCCCAAAATTAATTTAGAGCTACTTGATTTTTTAAAGCCATCTTTTTTGGGGTTTCTGCTTTGTTTTTTTATTAAATAGCAAATGCATAACAGAAAGGAAGTGAGAGACAGCTGGCTTTAGACAAATATAAATTATCACTAAAAGGCAAATTATCTTACCTCTGCAAGGAGAAGAAATATTAGATGCAGAAAGTACATTCTCTCTCTCTCACACACACACACAAAGGAGTAATTATAGCTAGTTTAAACAATAACTTAGGCCCCTGACAACTTTATCAGACCGTACAATTAAAAAGCCAGTACTTACTAACCCCCTAAGTATAGAAGTGGAGAAGAGGTGGTCTTCTACATTAAACAAAGTGATCTCTCTTTTATACCAACATGACAGTCTCCTTATGAGGGAAATCCTTCTTATGGAACTTCTTAATTGAACAATTTTATATAGTGTCAAAACGCTAGAAATAGTCCTTCCAATTTCTGATTGTCTTTGATGAGGTTATGTGAGGAGGTAGCTCAAGTTTATTGGCAGACGAGCCCATAGGAAATTGGGCTGATATTGGTCAAATGTAAACATTTGGCTTGTGTCTTACTCTGTTTGGGCTAATAATGAAACACTGTGTAAGAGGTGGGAGGCTTATAAATGATAGAAATGTATTTCTCACAGTTCTGGAGGCCAGAAGTGCAAGATCAAGGTGTTGGCAGATTTTGGTGTCTGGTTCAGAGATGGGCATGTTTTCTTGTTGTGTCCTCACATAGCAAAAGGGGCAAGAGACCTCTTGGGGTCTCTTTATTTCCTAACAGCTCCTTGACAGGATTTTAACATACCAATTTGTGGAGGACATAAATATTCAGTCCCTTGCATCCCATCATTCCCTAGAGAGGCAGAACCAGTAGAATAGATAGGGATATACAGAGGGAAATTTATCATGAAGGATTGGCTCACAAGGTTATGGAGGCTAAGAAATCCCACAACCTGTTGTCTGCCATTTGGAGAATTAACTAGAAAAGCCTGTGGTGTAGTTTGGTCCAGTCCAACCTCAGGGCCCAAGCTCCAGGGAAGCCAATGGTGTGAGTCCCAGTCCAGTTCTGCAGGCCAAAGAACCAGCAGCTCAGATGTCTGGGGGCAGGAGAGATGACTGTCCCAATGCCAACGGAAAACAGATTTGTCTGGCCTCTGCCTTTTTGTTCTATTCTGGCCCTCAAAGATTGACAATGTTCACCCTCACCAGTAAGGCAGATCTTCTTTACTCAGTCTGCCAATATGAATGCTAACCTCTCCTCCTTCACACATACAGCCAGTAGTACCATTTAACAACACCTGGGCATCCCTTAGCCCAGTGCAGTTGACACATAACATTAACCATTATAGCTTGTGAGTGTCTTGGTCCCTTAATCCCAAAGTTAAGCCACCCCAACTGCTGACCTGAGAAGTAAGGAACCTTCTAGTAGGCAGAAATACACACACACACACATATGTCCCCCTGGGTATGTGTGTGTGTATGTATATATATGTAAGCTTTCCTTTGGAAGATTTCTTGTACACAGACATGACTGAAGGAAGTTCTCGTTGACATACAAAACTGTGGGCAAGTTGACAGAAGATGAGAGATGATGTTAAAAGTCAAATTTCAGCAGAATACACCAACATCTACCTCAATACCTCAGAGATAATCAACTTGACATTGAAGGGCCAAACCAATAATCAGAGTGGGGATATTTACCATTGTTATTGTTACTTGTGTGGGTCTAATTTAACCATGTGAACACATTTCCTCACATTCATTGATTTCACCACTGGCAGAACACTTAATGATCATCCGTTTCAAGATTATAAATAATTGAAAATTGTAAATTGCCCAATGAACCTTATGAACACCCTGTATATCATACATGTAAGAGATTATATAGGCTCAGCGCCTGTGGCTCAAGTGACTAAGGCGCCAGCCACATACACCTAAGGTGGCAGGTTCAAATCCAGCCTGGGCCGGCCAAACAACAATGATGGCTGCAACCAAAAAATAGCCGGCGTTGTGGCGGGTGCCCGTAGTCCCAGCTACTTGGGAGGTAGAGGCAGGAGACTCGCTTGAGCCCAGGAGTTGGAGGTTGCTGTGAGCTGTGATGCCACAGCATTCTACCCAGGGTGATAGCTTGAGGTTCTGTCTCAGAAAAAAAAAAGAGAGAATATATAATATATATCATATTCATCCATATTTTAAAAAGTGAGCAGCATCACATAAACTTTCTACTATAACCTGGATGATATTGGGACAGAAGGACCTTGAATTAAGACGCTGAAAGAGAGTAATGAAGGCTGGCAGGTAGCCACAGGCCTAGGACAGAGCTGCCAGCCAGAGATTGAGGAAACTGCAGGGTACAAGGTTCAACAGGAGCAAGGCAGGGCAGCTGTGGCAGAAGACTGGGGATGTGACATCTGCAGGGGACAAAGGGGCATTTATTCTTTTCACTCAATCTGCTCAGCCTGGCAAGGGCTATGCCCACCTCAAAGGCAAGCATGCATTTGGAGCCTGAGGGAGAGAACAGTGTGCATTTGGGTCAGATGGATTACAAGAACATCTCTCCATGTTTTCCTCTCTCCTAAGGACTCTGCTTGTTAACTTTGGATTTATAGGTAGACAGCCCCATACAACAGTATTAGTTAATGACTGACCAATGTTTTTTTCTAAGCTGCTGTCAGGCAGATTTTTCTAATTAATTTTATTTCAAACAGTGGTGCTTAACTCTGGCTACACATCAGAGTCATCTGGGAGCTTAGAAAAAAAAATATTGATGCCAGAGTCCTATCCCAATTAAATTCTGGTTTAATTGGTCTGAGCTCCACACATGGCTGTGTTAGGAAAAATTCCTCAAGTGTTTCTAATTGGTAACCAGGCTTGGAACCACTGATCTGAAACATAAGGGAAAGTGTCAATCAACTAATTAATTGTTTTAAAATGGCTGTAACAGCACTGTTTCCCTTACATCCAACAATGAAATTCATCAAAACTATAATGAAATAATTTGCAGGACATTCTGTCTTTGTAAGATTTCTTGTTACTCATTTTTGCTAAAGAAAGACAACATATGGCTAAATTTGACAAATCTGAAACCCATGGTTTCACTAAAACTAATCTTCATTATCTTCTTTGTCCAAATCACATCACAAAGTTTTGATATGGTAACCACCAACCCCATGCCCTTGACCCTTATGGTGAGAAGCCTGAATAGCCCAGAAGGCATGGTACTTATTAGAAAAAATTCAAGACATTTTGTTGTCATGGGACTTTCTATGCTATGGAAATTCAATAATGAAATCACTGTGGGTTGGAATAGTTACTCATGTGGAAATCTTTCCTTCTTTGGGCCCTCTCACTTTTATTTCAGCAGAAGGTTAAAAGTATTGCTTCTTTGCTTGCTAAGGTGATTTACACCTGTAATCCCAGCACTTTGGGAGGCTAAGGCAAGTGGATGGTTTGAGGCCAGGAGTTCTAGGCCAACCTGCACAACATATCAAGACATGGGCTTTACATGGAAAGAAAAAAAATAAAAAAGGCCACGTAAGAGACTGAGGCAGGAGGATTGCTTGAGCTCAGGAGTTGGAGGCTGCAGTGAGCTGTGATCTGGCCACTGTACATTAGCATAGGCAAAAGAGAGACTCTGTTACTAAAAAGAAAAAAAAAAGAGAGAGAAAGTATTGCCTCCCTTTTCTCGTCCCTATCTACTCTAAAAAGAAAACTCTTATTTTTGCTCAGGCATTAGAGACTATAGGAGTAGAAAGAACTCAACTGGTTTGTAGAACTGGGAGTGTAATTAAAGGTCATTAGTTCAACTGCCATCTGAGACCAAGGAACTAGGTGACCCAGCTAGACAGAACCCAAACTGGGCCTGGGACTGGGGGCCTCATTCCCCAAACTCATTCTGGTTTTTCAAGGTAAGTTGAGCTCAGAGATGCTTAGGAAAGACTCCTTCCACAAGATTTCCTTTCATCTTGTCCTCGCCAAGGTATATCCCTTTCACTTCACTAACTAGCTTTTATGCGGTCTCGGACTCATCCTGCTTAATTCGGAAGACGGGAGCACCTCTACATCCCCCCTCGATGTTTAGCCCTGTGCTGCTAATACTCGTGTATTTTCTATTGTTGATGTGCATTTATCGAATGCCTGCTGTTGTCAACCGTCCGTTCTAATTGGAAATAGAACAAAGACGACACCTGCGCTCGGCGGAGAGCCTGGCTGGGGGTGAAGCCCTGCGACCAGCCGGGTGGGTCCAGTTTTCCGGCTGTCCCTTTTGGGTCTCTGCGGGCCGCCTAAGGTCCGTGGGAGGAAGGGTTGTGGGGCCGGATGTAGGGACTCGGCCTGAGTTCCGTAAGGGTTGGTGAAAGGCATGACCTGCCGGCTAGGAGGGAAGGTCCCAGGAAGGATCGTCCGCCCCGAGACCGCGCGAGGGCGAGCGGGGGCCGGCCGAGGGAGGGGCGGGGAGGGACAGCGGGAAGGGGCGGAAGGAAAGGAGGAGCGGGAGGAGGAAGCGGGAGAAGCCGGAGGAAGGGTAGGGAGAGGGAGCCGAAAGGAGAAAGAGGCGGGAGAGAGGCAGGAGGGGGCGGGACCGGGGCTCGGGGCGGAGCCTGGAGACGTCGGGGTGGAGCTAGGGGCCCGGGGTGGATCCGGGGAGGGGTCAGTCAGGGAGGAGCCGGGGAAGGGGAGGAGCCGGGGGAGAGGCCTCTACGGCCGCCGCGCCGGGGCGCGTTCTCCGCCGGCGGGTCGGGCCCCCGGGGCGTTCCCTCGCCGCCGCTGCTCGGCGCCGTCCCTCCTCGCTGCTCCCTGGAGCGCGGGCTCCGCTGGCCGCGGCCAACGAGGGCGCCCGTGCTCCCCCCGCGAGCCGCCGCCTCCCCCTGCGCGCCCGGCCGGCATGGAGCTCTTCCAGGCTAAGGACCACTACATCCTGCAGCAGGGCGAGCGCGCGCTGTGGTGCAGCCGCCGCGACGGCAGCCTCCAGCTCCGACCCGGTGAGGCCAGGGGCGCGCTGGGCCGGCGCGGGGAGCGGAGGGGGCGCGGCCGGGCCCCTCAGCCCGGAGCAGCCGCCTGCGGGCCTGGCGAGGCGGGGCTCGGCGGGCTGCGAGCGCGCGGGCTGTCATGATTTCCTGACGGGCGGGAGCCTTGGCCTTTCCCCGAGGGCAGCGCCGAGCCCTGGCCCCTTTGCGGAGCCGGAAAGGCTGACGACCCTAGCCCCTCCGGCGCGCTTCCGCGCTGCGCGCCAACCTTCGGGGTCGAGGAACTCGGGGATCCGGGGCTTAAGCCAGGGGTTGGGGGTGTGTGTGGGTACACCTACACCTCCCCACACACGGAAAGTTCCACCAAGGTGCATTTGGCCTTAAAGGCCTCTTACACCCTGGAGGAGCTTCTTACATGTCCTTCCAGAGAAGTTATGTGTTCTAATTTGGATGTCAAGGGATTGTTCCAGTTCAGTCGAATTCTCTGCTGGACACACTCCCTGTTGACATCCATGTGTTCCCGGTTCCTCATTATTAAAGGTGTAACTTCATTATGGTTACCTTATAGGCACCCAGCTCAGAGTACTTTGATTTCAATATTGCAGTACAGTTAAACTATTGCAATGTAAAATTTTGAGATTTTTTTTGTGTGTGTGTGACTCAATACTGTGCAATACAAAATTATTGTGGGCCAGTGTTTGGGAGTCATGTAAGCTGCTAGGAGAGGCCTAAGTCCACAAAAGTTTTCTTGCTTTAGGAAAATGTGTTTGTAGTTGCTCATTTAACCGAGCAGTCCTGCCTTCAGAGAGTGGACAGTCCTGTTTCCTCTCGGAGGGACCTGGGTAGAGTCTCCCCCTTATAGCTTGTAAGTCCTATTCCCTTATCACTAAGAGATCCTTCACTTTAGGAAAAGTGAGAGAATAGAGTTCTTTAAAGAAATAGCCAGAGCATCTCCAATTTACTAGTAATTCTTACATGCAACTAGACAACAGAATTATGTGGTATGAAGTGAAAAGTATAAGAGGTTCATATGAAGTTTTCAGATCGTTACCCAGAAGTTATTACCAATCCCCACAATAACTTTACAGAACAGGTGGTAGTACTCGCTCTTTCAGGTGAGGGGAAAGGTGTGAGAGATTTAGTACTTGCCTGAGGTCACAGTAGAGTTGGGGCACTAATAGACACTTCTTTGACCTCCAGAACACGTTTTGGTAGCCCCCACTTTTTTTTGAGACAGAGTCTCACTTTGTCACCTTTGGTAGGTAGAGTGCTGTGGTGTCATAGCTCACAGCTACCTCAAACTCTTGGGCTCAACTGATTCTCTTGCCTCAGCCTCCCGAGTAGCTGGGACTACAGGCACCTGCCACAATGCTCAGCTGTTTTTAGAGATGGGGGGGCTCTCCCTCTGGCTCAGGCTGGTCTCGAACATGTGAGTTCAGGCAATCCGCCAGTCTCCTTGTCCCAGGTGCTGGGATCCAGGCTTGAGCCACTAACACCCCTCCCCCACCCTTTCTTCTGAAGGCTTGCTGGTTGCTTTGCTAGAACAGTGAAGGAAAACTTATTAATTTTGACTAGGCTCAGGCTGTATTTTCTTGCTATTACATTTAGTTCCTCTTTTCAGAATGGAGGAGAAACTACTGCACCCAGATGAAGTTCTTGACATCTTAGGACAGACGTTGAAGATCGGCTAATTTGGGCCAGTCTCTTATCATTCTCTTCTGTTTTTCCTGATTTGACCTTTTGCTTGGCAATGCTTTCCCCACCCACCAAAGTTTGGGTAAGGCTTCAGTGTAGTTCGAAATAGTTTGCAAAATTCTCAGGCTGTCAAAAGAGCCAACTTTTTTGGATTCTAAAAGCTTAGGCTATGAGCTGGATGCAATTTGAGTTCATCTCCTACTCATCTGACAGAACAAACTTTTTTGCACCTCAGTTTCCTCAACTATAAAGGGTAACCTGGGCCTAGGTTTTGGATTAAGCTTTGTGGTTTGGATTACTGTTTATTTTTCCAAAGTCCATATCAGAACTTTTTTTTGGAATAAAATGGCTTTAGCCACTGCAATTAAATTTAATCTCATTTCTTAGTATGCAACCGACCACAGACTAAGGTAGATCACAAATCTAGACTCTAAGGAAGAGGCCGGTTTATTTTAGAAGTAATGACCAGTTTTGATCTTTTTTTTTTGAGACGGAGCCTCAAGCTATCCCCCTGGGTAGAGTGCCAGGGCATCACAGCTCATAGCAACCTCCAACTCCTGGGCTCAAGCGAGTCTCCTGCCTCAGCCTCCCAAGTAGCTG
Source organism: Galagoides demidoff (assembly GCA_963574575.1). Classification (NCBI taxonomy): domain Eukaryota; kingdom Metazoa; phylum Chordata; class Mammalia; order Primates; family Galagidae; genus Galagoides; species Galagoides demidoff. Next base: position 15,318 of record CAUYQV010181656.1, read on the forward strand.
GGACCACAGGCGCCCGCCACAACGCCCGGCCATTTTTTGGTTGCAGCCATTATTGTTGTTTGGCGGCCCGGGCTGGGGATTCGAACCCTCCACCTTAGGCGTACGTGGCTGGCGCCTTAGCCAATTGAGCCACAGGCGCCAAGCCACCGGTTTTGATCTTTAGGTATTCAAGTACAGCTAGTGAATAAAGAATCCCATGCACTCGACTATACCATAGTTTATCCTGTCCAGGACTCAAGAGCCTTTCTTTTTTTTTTTTTTTTTTTTTGACACGGAGCCTCAAGCTATCCCCCTGGGTAGAGTGCCATGGCATCACAGCTCATAGCAACCTCCAACTCCTGGGCTCAAGCAAGGCTCCTGCCTCCGCCTCCCAAGTTGCTGGGACCACAGGTGCCCGTCACAACACCCGGCCATTTTTTTGGTTGCAGCCATCATTGTTGTTTGGGGGGCCTAGGCTGGGGTTTCGAACCCGCCACCTTAGGTGTACGTGGCTGGCGCCTTGAAGAGCCTTTCTAAATGATGGTGATTTAATAATGGCATTTGAACTGAATCAGTGCTTTTCAGATCTTTTTCTATATTTGGAATCATTTAACATTCTCTTTATTGGATTTTTTTTCCTTCTGCTTTCATGGCAAGTTTTGCTGTTTGTAGTGACTGCATTTAAAATCTTTCCTATTGGTTCTTCAACTGAATAGGTACTGGCCAAGTTGTTTGCTTTTCCAAATAGCAGTATTAGAAGACCGGAAAAGTTTGTGCGCATCGTGTTTTTTGCATTTGTGGCTATCGAACAACCTGAAACAAGAGTTTTCTTTTTCCTAGAGACATCAGAAGAATCAGTAATGATGCTATTTAAGATTAAAAACAACCATTTCCTTAGTCTGGAATGTCTGTTACTGTCAGCCCCTTTTCCTGCCTAGTTTAAGACCCTGCCTCAGATCCCACGCAACCCTCTGCTCAGTCAGCACTCATCCCTGGGGTGGGATTATTGGCCACCTTTCCTGTGTTTTCAGGTCCTTTCTACCCTTACCACACACTTGTAGCCCCTACTTTGTCATGTAATAGTAGTTTGTCTACTTCTTCCCCAGTGGACAGTGTCCCTGAGGCAGGGACCATTTTTTATTCATCTTGGTGTCTCTAGACCAGTGGTTCTCAACCTTCCTAATGCCGTGGCCCTTTAATACAGTTCCTGTGGGTCGTGACCTATAGGCTGAGAACCAATGCTCTAGTCTTTTGTGGGCTCAGGACAGGGAAGGCGTTTTTGGTTGAGCTGAGCTGAATCAAATTTAAGTCCAAGTTTCCTGTCAGTAATACCATTGCATTAAAAATAAAATGTTGTTCTGCTTATTACTCAGTTTAGTCCCTGTTTTGAATGTCTTTTAATTGGGGCAGAAAATCTCTGTCCAGTTGGGTGAGAAAATAGGAGGAAAGTTGCACTTCCACTTGGGTTCTATTTCTGTCTGCTGTAGCATCATCTCTTTCTTTATCTTTGTGGTATTGCTTATTCTGTTGAACACTGTTTACATTTTCCAGCTTTTTTTCTAGCGTAACAATTGAATATTGTTATTTTTCTGGTGTTTCCATTTTTTTAAAAAAAAGGGTATTTAGTAGTCTGTATTCATACAGACTCTGCTTTTTGATAGATGCTTATGTTTATTGCAAGGTAATGACCACCAGAGATGCATATTTAGGTTATTTCATTTTATTTTCTAGCAGGGAAAATGATAGGGCGCTATGTAAACATTCCTTAATCTCCTGAGAGTAGAGTTTAGGATCTGAGGATAAGAACTGTAATTTAAAGACTTAAAAAGAAATATAATACAATCCACTTTTGGAGAATGGTGATATGGTCTTATCTGTTCAGTCTTAAAATTGCTTCCACTAGTCCTTGTGGCTTTGTCTGATATGACAGTGTTATATAATTTATTGCCGTGTGTTGCCTCATTCTATTCTGGGACTGAGTGACCACAAAATGATCTCAAAGCATCTGTCATATATATAACATTTCTAAGTATATAAGCTATATATAGAAAGGTGATACTCTGAATGAGAAATACTAGTGAATTTTTTTTTTTGGAGGATGTAATAGTTATCAGTTAGTTAGAATTTAGAGAAACATAATAAATTTTCCTCTTCTTAAATTTTTTTTTTTTTTTTGAAACAGAGTCTCAAGCTGTTGCCGTGGGTAGAGTGCAGTGACATCACAGCTCACAGCAACCTCCAACTCTTGGGCTCAAGCAATCCTCTTGCCTCACTTTCTATTTTTAGAAAATGGGGGGTCTTGCTTTTTGCTCAGGCTAGTCTCAAACCCATGAGCTCAAGCTATCCACCCGCCTCGGCCTCCCAGAGTGGTGCTAGGACCTGTTCTTAATTTTTGATAATGAAATTATTTTTACAGTGTCATTTGAAGTTAACTTTCTTGAATGAGAAATTATCATTATGCAATTGAAATCCACATGGAATATTTTTCTTTGAGACATCATTTTTTAATGAAACTGTATTCAGTTTATTTAGAGTTTTGTGTCATTTGGCATTTACTTTTAAAAAAGAATTTTGAGGCTCGGCGCCTGTGGCTCAATCGGCTAAGGCGCCAGCCACGTACACCTAAGGTGGCGGGTTCGAATCCCCAGCCCAGGCCCGCCAAACAACAATGATGGCTGCAACCAAAAAATGGCCGGGCGTTGTGGTGGGCGCCTG
>CAUYQV010181657.1:0-11720 GCA_963574575.1 Galagoides demidoff
TATAACTGAGAAAATGACATGAAGGCTGTGTTGATCAGTTTGATGGAAGTATTTCAGATTGCATGTGAAAACCCCACACTGTACCCCAGAAGTATATTAATGTACATAGTTATCATTCAATAAAAAAATTAAAAAAAAAAAGAAAAAACCAAGAAGTAAACAATTATCAAAGATAATGCATATGCAATTCAAAGAAGAGGTATCTGTTTGTTCAAATACAGGTATATGAACATTATAAGAACACGCTGTAACTATATGGATCATTCAAGATGGTAGTTGGTTTCGGAAAAGTATGTAGGCAGTGGAACCGGAAATAAAATAGTGTAAAATTTCAACTTTATTTGTAATTTGTTTTCGCAATGCAAAAGATATGAAGCAAATATAAATAATTACCTACATTATGTGGAGCCTGAAGGAAGACATGCCCATGATATTATTACATGTTTTATAATTCATGTACACTTTTGTTAATCACAAGAGTATTTGAAAAGAGACAGGAAGAAAAATAGGAAATGAGAAAGTGGAGATAGCAATATGCAGAGTTGGTCTGGTTAGCATCATCTTATTACAAATGAGAAAACGTTTGGGTGCAGATGAGCAGAATTCCCTGGGAGAAAGGAACTGATTATGCAGGAGCAAGAAGGTTGAGTTTCAGGAGCAAGATCTTGAGTATGGGGCTTGTGATTAAGCAGCTAGATTGATGTTGGCTCTGGGAGTTGCAGTGACTGACAGGGATAAGGGCCCGACGTCAGACACTACATCCAGAGGAATAAAGTGTATTTTAAAAATAGCTTTGAAAGGAAAAGCAACTATCTTGAATATTATTTCAGAAAAGTATAGTTGCTCTTTTTTTCTTTATGTATTTTTGGCATAAATGTTAAAGTAATAGCAGCATCTCTGTGTATGTGCATGTGTACATTATAAAAAACTTATTCATCTAACCGCAGGGGGGATGAACGAATTATGTGAAGTTTTTCATTATTTCATTATATTCTACAAGTACTTACTCAAAGGATCATTTTGTCATTATATGCAATTTAGAGAGCCTATAAGAACATGAGTTGCCATCCTCCATATAAAAAATAGCTTAGTACCTATAGTAGAAAATAATCCTGTCTTTTGTAATGAACCTCAATTATTTGATCCATATTACCTTTAACATATTGATTTGTCAATTTGACATGAAAAGCTCAATGAATTAAATTGTGTGAGCTTGTTTTTCTTAATTTCTTTGGTTCTGTTCATAATTTAGTCACCCACATCTTAACATTTTTCTGTGCACAAACTTCACCTTACTGTTTTAGCTTCTGTATGTAAGAGCCATGAATTCAAAACGTTAAGAAGGGTAAGGAAACTGGTTGATGAAGTGGTTTTTAATATATTACAACCAACAGAATGTTTCATCATGTTATACGCACATCGATATGAATATATGTGCACATATACCCAAAGTTAAAAAATGTGTTGCTTTTCATATACTTCCCCCATAAAATTCACAATAAAATATAGCAATTTAATCTCACGAGACCTTCAAACATGTAAATATAATTTAATAAATTATGTTGTTGACTTTAACTCAAATACAGAACCAAAATTTTAGAAGTACAAATGCATTTTTCATGTTCAGACTGGACTTTTGATGTTTTGAAATTATATTTCAAAGTAATTAAATTGGAAAACTATAGTCCCATAATTAAATATAATAGCCAGGCAAATATGCAAAATGCTTCAGGGCTTGGAGAGCAATAGAATTAGTGGTTTTAATAAGCACGTGCTGCTATTAGAGCATCATTATGATTTACTTTCATGGATTGTTTGTAACCATGCTTCTAGAAAACGCTTTAAATAAATTGGTAAAGAAATTGCTTTCTGTAGCGACATATTATCTTGCATTCGTTGTGGTTTTCTTTATCATTTAGAAAATAATTTTAGCATCATTATTTTATCTTAGTACAGACGATCAACAGATGTAAATAATGTCCAAGAATAATTTGTGAGATACACAAGGCAGTAGCTGACACAGCATAAGGCCAAAGAGCTCTCTCTCTCTCTCCCTCCTCCCGTCCCTCACTCCTTTTCCTTTTGTAGCTCTAAGTAAAGCAAGATCACTCATTCTATCTGATCAATTAGTGTCAGAGCATAGTATACCTGCCCTGAAATACAGCATAAAAATTTCTGCAAAAAACAGTGTTACCCTTATTTTGAACTAGCTGTTACCTTTGGCTAAAGGCCGATATTTTGACTGGGACAAATTTAATATTCTTTTCTTTAAAATTGCTGAGCATGAAATAGTATTCTAAGCGACTATTGGCATTTCACAACAACTACAAACAAGCTTTCTAGCATGACAAAATAGTTTTCTACATTAAAGATCACCTTTGATCTTCTTCACAGACCTTTGCTATAATGTTGCATAGAATTATGAAAAGCAGTTTAAAATGTCACCTTTCTTTTATCAAATAATTGTATCATAAAAAGGTGCAGAGTCTAAAAGAGCTTTAGAAAATTATGGAAACTCACTTTTCTAAATGTTAGGTGGTCACCCACTTTTTTATCAGATTATTTCTATTTCATTTTTTTTAAACAATAACCAACTATAGAACCTGTCATACAATATTTTATTAATTATGTTTCCTATAGGGTCAAATTATAATTGGCTCATAAATAAATTTAATGTATTTAATAGGGGCTATAGGGATATTCTAAATGGCAAACACTCTGAACCAACACGATGTGCCCTTGGACTGTCATAGGCAATATCTAGGAAAATATGCAATATTGTACAAAATACATATGGAAAGTAAAAATGATATCTAAAATTCTGAAGTAGAACAAAACATACATCTAAAGGCCATAACATAAAATATGATGCCTAATGATATTTAAATGACTACATATTCAATAGATGGCACAAAACCAAAGTGTATCTGTGAGCTAAATTAATATTAATTTTTGGTATACTACTAAAGAAAACATAGGATTTCCAAATGGATTATTTGAATGCTTAATAGGAGGTTTTCAAATTTACTTCAAACGTTTTTAGTGGGAATAGGATATCAAGGAAAGTTATCACTTACCCAGAAATCTGTGTCATTATCTATCTAGTTCTCATCAAACAATGCTCAATAAATAAACTACCAGATGTATATTTTAATTTTCTCAAAGTAATAAAATCATTTATATGTTTGTTTTTATCTTGATGTGGATCACCCTGTATCTATCATAGATCTGGTTCACATTATTCTCTTTGCAAATGTTCAGTTTTACCTCTAAGGTTACAACACTGCTAGATCTCGATGTTATGTAGCTGATGGAATCATGGTGATATTTATAAAAATCTAAAAGCATAAGTAAATAAGGGTTGAGACAAAATGTTTAAGAAGACTGAAATTGTCTCTCGATGTTGCATTTGCAGTGCTAGCAAGGTATGTGGAAAGTAATTTCTGCTAGGTAATAGGATTTAAAAGCCTGGAGCTTAGTAGAGAATCCAGAGCTAAAGATTTGAAATTAATCTGCATAGAGTTAATATATGTAATATAAAATACCAGGGGTTTTGCTGATATGGTTAAGTAAGATGACTAAGAAAAATGAGGACTGTGAACCATAATCTGAAGTATTTTCCCCCATGTAAAATTTCTAAACAACAAGAGCAATGGAAGCAGAGAAGTCAGAGGAACATTGGAAATACAGAAGACGAGAGGAAACATTTTAAAGATGTGTGATAGGGTTTTTATTCCCCATAAAAGGGGTATAGAAAAAAATATTTGAATGAAAGAACCTGAAAATTGACTTTTAGATTTGGTTATCAAAATAATAACAGTGACCTTTTCACCAGAACGTTCTTGCAAAGCAACAATTTATTTCCAAGTTAAGATAATTAAGCAATACTTATGCCAAAACCTAAGGATGATAAAAGAAATGTCTGAAAGAATTATCCCTTAACTTCAAAGGGTTTAAAATCCAGTCCTGGAAATAAGCCTAGTGAGGTAGGTTTGACTGAACTGTGCCTCGTAATAGGCGCTGAGCACCTTCTGCGCTGCTCACTCCTGCAACAGGCCTGTAAGATCAATAATGTGTTATCCCTACTTTACTGAAATAGGAACCTCGGCAATATTCCACACTTTCCCCCAACTCATAAAGGTATATACAGGAATCCTGCATTTTATTTTGCTTTAGTTCACTGTGCTTCACCAGTGTTTCCTTTTTGAGAATTGGAAGTGTGTGGCAATCCTGTTTTTAGCAAATCAATCAATGTCATTTTCCCAACAGCACGTACTCACTTCTGTCTCTGTGTCAATAATTTTTAGCCATAACGTGTTTTTTAATTGCCATATATTCATTTTACTTTCCATTTCACTTTCCATGTTACTTTATACATTTATTTTACATATTCAATAGCACACTTATTAAAATACAGTTAGTATAAACATTACTTTTATATACATTGGGACTCCCCCAAATCAGTTTCATTTGCTTTATTGTGATATTCACTTTATTTGAAGTGGTCTGGAACAAAACCCATAATATCATCAATGTATGTCTAAAATGAGTATCTGATGTTCCATTTAAAACATATCTGGATGGAACTATGTTTTATTTTTGTCACACTTAATTGTAGGAACTATAGCAAATGGCAGATTGCAGTAAGTATTACATTACATAACAAATGTTTCTTCTATATGAGACAATTGTCCTAAGAGAATTTTTGTGTCTTTATGGAAGAAAAATATATGATTGTTCTGAGTTTTTAAGAGATAAAATGTCATAAACATCAATTAATTTTCTGTCTACTCATAATTACTATGTATGTGTTACCAGAGGTGACTTGAGGTACAGAACAATATTAGCATTTCTTCTACACCTTCACCTGTAGAGACTACATTATCTAATCTAGGTTAATGATACTCTTTCTTATGAATTTAAACTTGGGCTAACAGATTTCTTTCTAATTCTATCTCTTTGACAGTTGCTGGATAAACATTGATGGTGTGGATAGCAATTTTAGATTCTATGAACAGTGAAATAAAGAAAGCTCATGTGTAGTGAGAAATGAAGCAGATGTCCAAAAAACAGAAAACTTTTGTAGGAAAGAAAAGGGTCTTGACTACATGGTCCTTCAATGTTTCATTCCATTCCTTAACTATGGATGTGTTCCCAGTGTTCTATTACATAAAGCAACTTGTATATTTGATAAAATCCCCACTATATACCTACATTAATCCCAATGTATTTGCCACATATAATTAAAGTGCCCTAACAATCATAATATCAGGTGTGAAATATACTACAAAGAAAAAGAAGTTGCAATACTTAAATATTTGTTGGAATCAAGAACTAGGTAAATAAGATATATTTTCATCTTAGAAATTTTAGTCAGATCAAGAGGGAAAATAACAAAATGAACTGAAATACTACTATGGAATGAGAAACAAGACAATGATTTTGAAGTCAATGTTTTATGTTTGATTTTCTTATAGTCTATGTAAACAGAAATTTTCCTCAAAAACCAGGATTTAGGGTTCATTAACTTGAGCATTACAAACACTGGTGATAGATTTAGACATGATCATTGAATGATTGATACCACATAGAGAGGTAACATAAGGAGGGAAGATAAGAAGGCTGAAGAGAAAAGCTTAGCTAAATGTTGTAGTTGACTTCTCAGTCAGACAGGGAAAGGACAGTATCATCAGCCTTGCCCTCACATCGATACAATCATAAAACTTGATGGACTATATTAAACAAGTTTTTTGTATATTACACAAGAGTGGATAGGCACCAATTCTTAAAATAAGACCAACATATTAATTGAGTTCTACAATTGCCCTGGATGTCCACCGGGGGCTATTTTCCAAATCAGAGTAGAGGGAAGTATATTCAAAATAGAATAAGATAAAAGAGAGAACACTGCATTCTAGGCTACGGATATACTAGAATTTTCAACACAGAATACCAGATACAAGATAAGTATGAAAGTAGGAAGCTCTAGATGTATAGAAGCTCTGGATTCTGTGTCCAATGAATAAATTGTATATGTTCAAGGAGAAACCCCATAAAATCCAAAAGGCAACAAGTAACAGCTTGGTAAGAAACAGTCTACCAAGCGGTTGTGAGGTATGTGAAGACTTTGTACATCTCACAGTGATCAGAGACATTACAGTTAACAATTGGCCAGAGAAAAACAACCTTGGTCATCATCCCAGCAATCAGATGAGGTCCTAGAAAAGTCACACTTTAAGGATGCTGCTCTAGACCAGCAATAACAGAGCTATACATAAAGTTTGATGGGGCAAAGTTGATTCACCAGTAAAACAATTATTTATCCTCTAGGTCAGGTCTCAAAACTCCTTAAAAGCATTTAAGGAAATCTAGACTAGCATCAATTTAGTATCCCCAAGGCCAATACATAAGAACAAAATTCAGATATGGAAGAGAGAATAATAATGTATCATATAACCCAAAGAAAATCATTAGTCAATAGGAACAAACAAAACAATGAAATGATGTTCTGACACAATTAATGTTACATATATTATTAAATGAAAAAAATATATATTGTATATAAACATATATGCACATGAAATATACATATGGATTTATTGATTATGAACACACTAGGAGAATAAAAGTAAAAGGATAGAAATGATGCATTTTGAAACATTAAGCATTAAATAAACTGGACCTTCTTTTTTAATATCTTAAAAAGTAGGCACCAAGACAAAAGTATTTTCCAATAACAAGAAATATTTTATAATAATAAGACAGACAATGTATTTAAAAGATATAAAAATGCTATTTCTTTCTTTTCTTTAAGATACAAAAAGAAAAATTAGAGAGAATTAAAGAAATAAGTAGTACATTCACAATTGTAAGAGATTTTAATACTGCTCAGAATTGAAATAACCACTTTTAAAATTAAATTAAAATCAAAATAGTCTATTAAAAAGTTAACATAGTGACATTTGTACTCCATTACACCCATCAACTATAGGATATACTTTATTTTCCAGGAACAAACAGAAAATTGATCAAGTGATGTGTTATAGAATGTCCTAACAAATTCAAAGAAATGAAATCATACTAGAACAATTCATAACAATAAGAAATTATATTAATAAATGATAGAAAAGATAGATTCCACATCCTCACATATTTAGGAATAAAGCAAAATATTTATGCCTAACTGAAGCTAAAAAAAAAAAAAGAGCTCACAAAAAATTAGAAAATACTGCACATGAAATAACAATGAAAATGAAACATATCAAATTCTGCACTATGAGTCTTCCTTTCTCCTTCTCTTCTCTCATTAATATAAATTTGTTGGTTTCTTACTTTCTTCATGACAAAATGCAGAAAATAATCCAACAGTGTTATGGGGATTAAATGTTACCTTATGGGTTCTGGCACCTTTCACAATGATGTCATCTTATTTGACATCCATTCTAAACCTACTTGGCCAGTGAGACACCTTCCCAATCTTTTTCTTTCTTTTTTTCTTTTTCTTTTTTTTTTTTTTTTGTGGCAGTTTAGCCTGGGCTGGGTTTGAACCCGCCACCTTCAGTATATGGGGTCAGTGCCCTACCCACTGAGCCACAGGCACTGCCTATACTTTCCTAATCTTGATCATGTGGTAGCTCCTGAGAGGAAGCCATTCCATCATATACATATACCCTTCTCCTTCTCAGGCTCCCACACCATGCTTTTCACCATGCAACTCTCTTCACAATATTCATCATGGATACCTACATCCTTATATTCCAATATCTAATGATTTGAGTATTGAATTTTTCATTTAGGAAGAGAGACTTATGGTATATCCACAATCTATTCTAGTTCTTCCACTTTCTACTTCCATAACCTTCAAAAGGTAATGCTTTTATTATTTCTTTATTTATGTACTTATTTTTAAGACAGAGTCACCTTCAGTAGAGTACCCTGGCTTCACAGCACACAACAACCTCGAACTCTTGGGCTCAAGTGACTCTCTTGTTTCAGCCTCTGCAATAGCTGGGACTACAGGTGCCTGCCACAATTCCTAGCTATTTTTTGAGATGGGGCCTGGCTCTCACTCAAGCTGGTCTAGAACCTGTGATCTCAGGCAATCCACCTGCCTCAGCCTCCCAGAGTGTTAGGATTAGAGGCATAAGCCACTGCACCCAGCCTAAGGTCATGGTTTTAATATTGAATTGTGATTCATAACTCATGCATGAATTGCAAGGTCATGCAATTAGGAAATGGGGAAAGGGGACTATATTGTGGCTACATAATAAGGATACCTTAAGATACATTAACGTTAGGAGAAAAATGAAAACATCATTGTTTGAAAAATAAGGGAAGGCCTTCCTCTTATATTAATATCATATAAAATAATTCAAACAATCTACTGCAAATGTCTTTATGATAAAATGATTTTTTTCTTTTTCTTCTGGCTAGATGCCTAGACTTGGATTTCAGGGTCCCTGAAATCCAGTGATGGGAGGTCTAATTTGAGTTCTTTGAAGATTCTCCATATTCTTTCCAAAGAGGCTAAATTACTTTGCGGTCTCACCAACAGTGTAAAAGTGATCCCCTCTCTCCACATCCATGCCAGGGTTTGCAACTTTGAGAATTTGAGATGTGGGTTCATCTCATTAGGTGATATCTCAGGGAAGTTTGATTTTCTTTTCTCTCATGATCAATGATGGTGAGCATTTCATTTGTCTTCCTCAGAGAAGTTTCTGTTCGTGTCTCTTGCCCAGTGATAGATATGATGGTTTGCTCTTTTGTTGTTGATTAATATGAGTTCTCTATAGATCCTAGTTATCAAGCCTTAGTCAGATAGTATCATGCAAATATTTTTTCTCACTCTAAATGTTGCTTATTTGCTTTAATTGTTTTGCCCTTAGCTGTGCAGAAGCTTCCACCTACATGCCCATCAACTCATGAATAGATTAACCAACAGTGATATATATATACCATGGAGTACTATTCAGCCAAAAAAAGATGGTGACTTTGCATCTTTTCTATTATCCTGGAGGGAGCTGAAGCACATTCTTCTTAGCAAAGTAACACAAAAATGGAAAAGCAAGTATCCAATGTAGTCAATACTAACTTGATCTAATATATGCCCACATAAGTAAAACTCAATTCAAGTTGTGGGGAAGGGGTGTGAGAGGACAGAGATGGGGGACAAGGGGGAGATTGGTGTACTCCCACTTAATGGGCACAATGTAGTGTTATAACGCACACATTTGGGGTGCTGGACACAACTACAAGATAGATTTTACCTAACAAATTCAAACATTATGACCTGTTTCTTTGTGTCCTCATATTAACCTAAAATTTAAAAAAAAAAATCAACACAAGTTTAGAGAGTATGCATATTTTCTTGGCTATAATTTTTTTAAATGCTTTTTAAAGAAGAAATAAAATGTAGGGATTATTGAAGTATAAAATGGTATGTCATCTAAATAAATTCAGAGAACTAAAATAATGTGATGGAAGATACTACAGAAAACCTGTTATTTCAAAGCTTGTGCCAGATCCTCCTATTTCTACAAGTGGAGACTAAAGGTAGATGACACTTTTGTTCAGCACAATACATTAGTCACCCTTTGGTTATTAAAGGAAAGCCATTGTCTGCAATGAAAAGTTTAAGATAAAAGGGAGCTTGGCTGCTTTGCATACAAAAGTCAAAAGGTATTCTAGGTGAGTGTAAGATTTCTAGAATTTTGCACCGTGGACTTCTAAGTAGTTTCAGAAAGTGATAATGGATGATTCAGATTTGCAACAGAAGAAAGAGAAAGTAAAAAATGTTAAAGGAAAACAAAATTGATACTAACTTTTAATTGTAATAGTCAAATTTTATGAATCTAATACTAAATGTTGTTTCCTATTCTAAATTACAAGTCCCTTTATTCCACTTTACTACACATTGGGACTTCGATTCAGGGTTGCCTGCTCAGAACTGAACAGGGATCCCCCATTTTCTAGGCCTATGTAGGCTCAGAAATCAGTCTCCTCACAGAGCACATCTCTAAGCCAAAATAGACCCTTTGCATTCTCTAAACGCAAACGAGGTCATAAAAATGTCACCTGATCAGTATCTCATCTTGGCTGCTTCACCCAGAACAGAAAATACCTTAGTTGGGACCATATTCCTCTCTGCTATGGTTTTAAAATTAACTTCTTCCCAAGTTCCTGGTACAAAACGGTTGTAACATATTCCCATCGTATATTCCGTTTCTCTAAAAGCGCCTGCCTACAGAATAGGAAAAGCAGTATGTAAAACTCCAGAAAGCCAAATGGGCTTCACTGCTGTGGAGGCTTCCTTAACTACTTATGTATCCATAGATAAAATCTGTCCTTTCCCTTACCTGATGATCCCTGGATTCTTTCTTCCAATCTCAAGGACCAAGGACTTGGCAGAGAGAAATTCTGCTTGCACTCCTCCCCATCTCCTCCCCATCACCACCAATGCACTCCATCCCCTGTTTTCTTACTCCTGTACTAAAGCTTTAGTTCAACCCTATCTTTACTTGTGTTAAGTATTGTTTATGTGAGGCTACTGTTTTGCACTAAACTTCCATACTAGGCCCCAAGAGACCAAACAAAAATGAAGTCCCTCATGGTAAGTGGCACCAATAAAACTGAAACATTAAGAAAGCAGGGAAAAACAGAAAAAAACAGCTAGGTGTTGTGGTGAGTACCTGTAATCTCAGCTGCTCGGTAGGCTGAGCAAGAGGATTGATTAAGCCCAAGACTTTGAGGTTGCTATGATGTCATAGAACTCTATCCAGGGTAATAGAGTGAGACTTTGTCCAAAAGAAAAAAAAAAAAAGGCTAAAAAGAAAGCAGATAAATTCTCCTATATCCTAAAAGACTATTCTTTTTCCTAAAAACAGGAAATTCATGTCGTTTCCCAGTGATACATGTTTTTTTGTTGACTAAATTGAGTTCTCTGTAGATCCTAGTTATCAACCTTTTGTCCAATTCATAATATGTAAACATATTTCCCATTCTGAAGGTTGTCTATTTGCTTTGGTTGTTGCTTCCTCAGCTGTAAAAAAGCTTTTTAGTTTAATTAAGTTTTATGTATTTATTTTTGGTGTTGATGTAATTGCCATGTATGTCTTCATAAAATCTTTCCCAGGCTGATATCGTCAAGTGTTTTCTCCACAGTTTCTTTGAGGATTTGCATTGTTTCATGCCTTAGATTAAAATCTTTTATCCATCTTGAATCAATTTTTATAAGTAGTGAAATATGCAGGCCTAGTTTCAGTCTTTTACTTGTGGATATCCAGTTCTCTCAGAACCATTTATTGAATAGAGATTTTTCCCTCCCTTCTCTAAAGAAGACAGACAAATGGCTACCAAACATATGAAAAAATGCTCATCATCCCTAAACATCAGAGAAATGTAAATCAAAACCACCTGAGATACCACCTAACCCCCGTGAGAATGGCCCACATCACAAAGTCTCAAAGCTGCAGATGCTGGTGTGGCTGTGTAGAGGAGGGAACACTTTTACATTGCTCCATAATACAACCTTTTTGGAAGGAAGTATGGAGAATCCTCAAAGAGCTCAAAATAGACCTCCCATTTGATCCTGTAAACCCATTATTAGGCATATAAACTTATATTTTTCTACATTCCTGTAGTTAAAATTTCTATGAATACTGTTTTATCCTTTGGTTTTAAAATCTAAAGATGCATCTTTGAGAGTATTCTATAACAGTATA
>CAUYQV010181658.1:0-12367 GCA_963574575.1 Galagoides demidoff
CAAGCGAGTCTCCTGCCTCCGCCTCCCAAGTAGCTGGGACCACAGGCGCCCGCCACAACGCCCGGCCATTTTTTGGTTGCAGCCATCATTGTTGTTTGGCGGGCCCAGGCTGGGGATTCAAACCCGCCACCTTAGGTGTACGTGACTGGCGCCTTAGCCAATTGAGCCATAGGCGCCGAGCCTGTTTATTGTTTCTTAAAGTCATTGGAATTAATAAAAATAATAGTAGCTTAAAATCACTTCCATTTTGATGAATAGCTCAAAAGTAGAAGTGTTTTTATAGTGTTGGAAAATTACTCACATGCAACAGAATGTGTTAGAGAGTAAAGGAACATGGATTCTAATCCTGATTGCATTGTAACTGTAGAATGATATTAGGGAATTGATTGTATTGGATTTCATTGTTTTTGTGAACTTGAGGTAGATTAATCTTTAACAGTGTGATTTAATTAACTCTTACTGGATGCTCGTAGATGTTATCTTCACGTTAAACTATTTTCATTCTAATGATAGAATAAACTAATGATTTAAATAAGTTTTACATGCCCTTCATTGGGAACGAGCTCAGAGATTTAACAGTATCCAGAAAAGACTAAATTCGTGCATATAATTTAAAAAGTGACCTTTTATGTTTTATAGAGGTAATGTTGACTTATAAAGAGGAAAAATCCCTAAGTTCACAAGCTATTCTTTTCTCTGTCATGTACTTAATTCTGACCTTTTTTTAACCTGTTGAATCATTTTGTATATGCTCTCTAAGTAGGCAAATAAAAATAGTAGATAAACTTTACATTTATTTGCTCTTGTAAAATATATACATATAACTCTTTAAAACTTGTAAAAGTTATTGTTATACCGTTTTTCTAGAAAAGGAATGCTAAATTTCAGAAGGTCTGATCTGTGGCTTGGCTCCCATAGCACAGTAGTTATGGTGCCAGCCACATACACTGAAGTTGGCAAGTTCATATCCGGCCCAGGCCAGCTAACCAACAATGACAACTGCAACAAAAAATAGCCGGGCATTATGGTGGGAGCCTGTAGTCTCAGCTACTCGGGAGGCTGAGGCAACAGAATTGCTTAAGCCTAAGAGTTTGAGGTTGCTGTGAGCTATGATGCCACAGCACTCTACTGAGGGTGATATAGTGAGACTCCATGTCAAAAAAAAACAAAAATAAAAATAAAAAAAAGAAGAACTGATATGTGACAAAGTCAGGGTTTTAGTAACATACCAGTTTTTTTGGTCATGATCACCTGTTTTGGATTGTGTCTCTCCTCCCTTCCTTTAATAAAACTCCTTTTCCAGTGTTTTGTATTAAAAAATTCTCATCTATAACTTCCTTATCACCCCTCTTACATGAGACCATCATTGAGAATAGTAATACATGTTCCCAGATTTTTGTGACATAGGTTTTAAGTTACTGTATTTCTGATATGTATACGTGTGTAGTTCTGGTATATCTGTCTTCCCTTTATGTAGGAAAAAAAGATTAGTCTATCCCACCTGAAAACATTCAGTTTATCACATTTTGTTACTTTATTGCTTTATTATCTTTTGTTTGGCATGGGTTTTTTTTTTTTTTCATTTTTTTGATCTTGAGTATATGAGGTTGACAGTTAAGTGAACTCATGAACTCATTCTAGCAAAAGTGCTGAATATCCCTGTAGTTATCTTCAAAGTACTCCCCTTGGAAAAGTATGCACCAATGCCAGCACCTAATCCATCCTCTCAAGCTCTTTTTCTAGGATGAGTTCACAAACTTAATTGCTAGACTTAATATGATGACAGCTCTGACAGCTATTCTAGAAAAAGAGTTCCAAAATTGTTACGAAGGGTGGATTTTTAAATCATAACTGTAGAGTGATATATAGTTATTTTTTCTTTTTAATCTTAATCCCATCTACTATAGACTTATAGTTCTGAATTTGGGTTTCTTTTAGAAAAGGTTGATTATTATCTGAAACATAATTTGGTATATGAAAGGTAGATTATTAAATGTGTATATGCGTGTGTGTATTTATATACATGATGGTCATAAAGTTCGTGTGCAATTTTAAATTTGCATGCTATTATAAATTGCACCTGAAGTATATGGCCACCTTGTATATATAAATCCTTTTTTGAACGTGTAATTATTGTCTTCTTTTTCTTCCTAGGTTCGCCAAGCAGCTTTTCAGTCTCTGGGACCTTTCATATCTACTTTCGCTAATCCATCTAGCTCAGGCCAGTATTTTAAGGAAGAAAGCAAAAGTTCAGAAGATATGTCAGTAGAAGACAGAAATAGGTACAATTTTAAATTGTACTGCTTGTGAATATTATTTCAATTCTTTCAGTAAATATTTTTCTAGAGTTTTATTTTACATACATTTGTTAAGTGTCTTCTTGGTTAGTTACATATTGAATGAGAAGATACATATAACAAGCTAACTTGATGCCTAGCACAAAGCAAACTCCAGAGGGTAGATTCTATGGTATTTTGATAAGTTTAAAGAATTATTTATCCAGTAAACTATGTGATGATATTTAGAATATATAGGTGATTGTTACATGCTGTATATAGGATTTGGTTTTTAAAATTTGTTTTTAAGGATTAAAACCTACCTTAGGAATATGTTTTATTTTTCTTTCCAGTCAAATCATTTAATTGTGGATCTTGGGGTCTCTGTTTACAGGTTGATTATTGTAATCTCTCCATTTGGGGGAACCCATTTGAATGATTAGCATCAACCTAGTGTACTTATGTGTATATTTGCACTCAGTTTTAAGTGTATTAGTCTTAATAGGGCAACCAAATTTTTAAACAGAGCTTAAAGAATCAACTCTCATTTTTTTTTAGATTTGTCTTAAAAAGTTTCTATTGCATTTTAATTTTTAGCATTCATTATAATATATGCTTTGGGGGAAAACCAAGTCAAGCTTAACTTAGTACATGGGAATGTGCACACACTTCTGTAGTTAAGCATTTGAAATGATTTGGGTACATGTTTTTGAAACAGTCTCTACTGTAATGCTTGAGTTGCCATAGTGTCTTGTCCCTCCCTTGTCATGATGCTAATGGACATTTTCTTCTATAGGTCTTGATACTGTGATATTTGCTTTCTTGGTGTTTTGATTTGGCAGTTCTTCCTTTCTTCTCTGCTGCCTTGTTTTACCTTTTTGCCTGTTCTCCTACTGTCCTGCTGAATAGCCAAACAAACCTGAGGTACTGTTTTTGTAAAGGAAGAAAAATCACTCAACCCTGTCTTCCTAGCAAACAAAGCCTGTTAGTTCTTTTGACAGAACTACTGCAAGGAGTTTTAAAAAATGATGATGGGGATGGGGGGATTTTCTCTATTTTTCATGTTTGAAGTAGCATACTTTTTAAAGTATCTATTTAAATGTACTGAAGATTGTTATATAACTTTTATTTTTAAATTTGGAATGGGTCTAGGAAGGGAAAGTATACATTTACAGACAATATATAAGACAGAGGTTGGCAAGCTTTCTGTGAAAGAGCAGGTAGTAAATATTTTCGTTATCTGTCACAAGTGCTCAACTCTGCCTTGCAGCATGTGAGCAGCCATAGACGTTACTTAAATGAACGGGATTGGCTGTGTTCCAATAAAAGCTTTATCGACACAAACAGTTGACATGGCTGTCAAAGCCATGTTTGCTGACTACTGGTATACAGCATTCTTGAAAGAGCTATTTATAGGTAGTTTAGTTTTTAATTCTCCCGTTGTAATGAGATATATGTCTTAATTTCAAAGTAGATGCTGTTTGTTGCATTGGATCATCACTGTATTAAACTTTATTGAATTATGTTAATGATATGGAAGAGAGAGTTCCTGTCTAGGGAAGGAAATATGTTAAATATTGCAAAAGCTTTTGCGTAGTTTGACTTCCTAGCTTTATGGAGAATTAGACCTGTGTATTAATAATTCTCAGAACCATTAGTTTGTATGCTTTCCTTAAACAACATACTGACTTTTGTTTTAAGTACTCCTAACACTGTTGTGTTATTTAAGATTGATTGACTGATTGATTATGCCAGAATTAACTGAGCACCTACTATGAACCAGAAACTGTAGCAGGAAAGATAGAACTTGGTTTCTGTTCTTAAGGTCCTCTCAGTTTCCTAGAATTAACATTTCTTGAACAAGTATCTTAGAAATTGAAGGCAAGTTTTTAGCAGTATATTTCTACTACTATTTATTTATTGCTTAGTGTTTCATCTGACCTAGAAACATTTACTATCATTTTAATACTCTTATAGCATTTATTGATTATGAACATCTGACTTTATATATGTATGAGATTTACCTTTTACTTTCCTTGGATCAGGCTGTTAATACTTCTTTGAAAGTGCTGACAAAAGCTACTTCCAGAAGCAGGATTAAACATTTAAACTGGCATTTAAAAGTACGTACAGTAAGCATTCTCTTATGTGTAGTGGAACAGGGTCTGTTTTCTGCATGCACTGTGCTTACTGTGTGTGGTGCTTCCCGGTTTTACGCTTGCTGCTCCCTAGGAGGCACCATGTCTCATCCACACCCTCATTTAAAAAAGTCATAAGGTCAGCACTGTAACCACACTCAACTCAGTACCTCCAGGATCCTTTCCTGACTTTTCCAGGAAATTCAAAGCTTTTGTCTTTGTAATAACACTGGAATTAGAGCACTGATATTCAACCTTGTCTTTCAAATTATGTAGTTGTGTGTGTAACCCAGTTGATCCCAAACCCATCCATTGTAGTGATCTAGTTCTTGTCTTTGTGCTGACACCTTCCTGGGCTTGGAATGTAGTTGGCGCATAATGCATCTTGAATGAATTATTCCCAGGAAATTCAGATTTGGTCTCAAAAACCTGATGGAACTGAACTATTTTTTGTCAGATTAGCTTAATGCTAACTATGTGAAAATAAAATTGATGAAATTAGCACAAACATTTACTAATGTTGAAATTTCACGTAATTAGTTCACATTACTTGGAAGGTGTATCCTGAAGAATTTTCTTTGCTTTTATTTCAGGATAACAGTGCTTTGTTAGTCAGATGCTGCACAAGTCATTTTCTCCATGAAATACTTACGCTTAATTTTCTAGGTCCATTATCTCTAGTCAGGAACTCTAAGGACATTAATTGTAAACTTATGTAAGTACAAAAAGACACTTAGGGCTCTTTTTAATTAGGTTCTCTTTTGTATATTTTAAATGGAAGTTTCTTTTTAATTTTTTAATTATTTTTTATTAACTCATAACTTTTACATTGTTGCATTTCTGGGGTTGAGGGTACTGCTTTTGATATACAATGTGAAATGTTTACATTGAGCTAGGTAACACATCCATCACAATTATACTCATTTCATAATAGTTTTGAAATGTACTCTTATATCATGCACATTAGGCCTTTTGGCTAAGATCAGGAAGTTTCTTAAATTTGTTAGACAGTAGATGATGGGGCCTTACAGATTTTAGCCATTTGCTCCTCCCCCTCTTGCTGAACAATATCTTAGGTTTCTTGCCTACCCTCTGGTCCTCTTAATAGCTATATCTCTTAGGAGATAGGATAATTCTCCCATTATGCAGAATCACAAAGGTCCTAAATTTTCAAAACAATGTTTGTCTTCTATAATAATAGCATTTAGAAGTTTGGCAATTGAGAATATCTGAATGTTGGCATTTAGCAGCTAGAGTTTGCATTGACTGTTATCCAGCTCTAGGTAAAGTTAGAATTTAAGCCTGGTGGCTCACGCCTGTAGTCCCAGCACTGTGGAAGGCTGAGGTGGACAGATGAGCTGAGCTGACAGGTTTGAGACCAGCCTGAGCTAGCGCAAGACCCTTGCCTCTAAAAAAAGATAGCCAAGTGTTGAGGTGGGCACCTGTAGTCCCAGCCACTCAGGAGGCTAAGACAAGGGAATCGCTTGAGCCCAGGAGTCTAAGATTGCTGTGAGCTGTGACACCATAGCACTCTCCTGGGGGCAACAAAGTGAGACTCATGTCTCAAAAAAGAAAAAAAAAATTAGAAAGACTTTAGAGAATTTATGCTTTTGACGCTTTGAATCCATACCTGTAGTATTTCCCCCCAGAATTTAATATTGTACTAGGGAAAACTTTTTTGTGTCTCATTTTCTCTTAAAAATTGTACTAAGAGTTTTAAGTTGGAAAACTAGTATGTTTACATTTGTTGAGACTGTCCTTTTGTTTTTGCAGCTAAGAATATTAACATTTAATCTTAATGCCAAGGTGAGATAGTAGTCAAGAAACTTCAAGCCCTTGGATTTTACATACTGAGTAACCTTTTATTTATTCATTTATTTTTTTGAGACAGAATCTCACCATGTCACCCTCAGTAGAGTGCTGTGATGTCATACCTCACAGTAACCTCAAACTCTTGAGCTTAAGTGATTCTCTTGCTTCAGTCTCCCAAGTAGCTGGGACTATAGGCGCCTGCCACAATGCCCAGCTATTTTTGGGTTGTAGTTGTTGTTGTTTGGCATGCTTGGGCTGGATTTGAACCCTCCAGCTCCAGTGTATGTGGCCAGCACCCTAGCTGGTGAGCTACAGGCACCAAGCCTGAGTGACTTTTTAATCAGGTTTTATTTTATGTATTTAAAATGGAAGTTTCTTAAATTTGTCAAATAGTAAATGAGACTTTTAGGTTTTATCCATATGCTCTCCACCCGTTTGCTGAACACTATCTTACTATAATTTTTTGAATTTAGTTTGAATTATTTTAAAGTTAGAAAAATTATAAAAATACCAGGAAGAATTTCATATATCCTTCAGATAAGATATCTGTCACCTAGATTCTCTAAGTATTAACATTTAACCATATTTGCTTCATTCTTTTTTTTTCTTTGAAAATAAGTTTTGGATGTGAATTTTTTAACCTTTACTGTGTATTTCCTAAGATATAACATACATAACTGTAATCAAATCACCAAAACTAGGAAATTAACATTGTTAAAATACTGTTTCCTGACCTGTATGTAGACTTTATTCACATTTTTACCACTTAGCCTACTAATAGTCTTTGTAACAAAAGGCGATAAAATGATATGTTTTAAAATAAGGACAAAGTGATTGGGAAATATGTTAATTCCTACACATATAGAAGATATTTTTATTTTGTACAATAGCACTAGCTCAAGAGCACCTTTGGAAGGGAAAAGATCTTGTAGATGTATAGGTTATTTACATTAATCCTTGATTTTTGTGGAATAAATGAGGAATTTTAGAAGTCCCTAAGAGACTCAGAGTTAGTTATACCAGTTATAGGTTAAGATTTTGAAATCCAGTGTCTTCACAGTTGTAAAACAATTGTGCTGTATGTACATAGTATGTATTTTATAGTTATGAGAATGAAAGAGAAACATTAGAATTTAAAATGCTATTGCTGTGTGATATGTTTTTCAGATGATTTGTATGTATGTTTGTGTGTGTCTATATATATATGTATGTATATTTTTATCGGTATTTAAAAAAAATCATGTTTGTAAAAATATAGTTTTGAAAACAGCGAGTTGTATTGTGGTGAGCATTGCCGGGTCTGTGGCAGCTGTTGAATAGGTGTTAATGTCACTCTCCTTTTGTGCAGTCCTATTGAGCCATCCTGTTAAGTAACGTTTATTGTGTGTATTTAAAGGAATACAGTGTTTGAAGGGAGTGACCTTCCTTTTATGTATGTACATATTTATCCATCCTCATTTAAGAGATGTCTCCTCACCTGCATAGTTGTCCCTGTGATCTTGAAGCCTGGATTCTTTTCTATCTTCTCTGAGAGATGTGGCTTTATCAGCTGTTCCATCAGTCTTTCCAATCTCCTTCCTGCATCTCTTCTAACCTCTTCTGCTCAGGCTAAAAATATGCTCATCTTATACTCTGGTTTCTTTTTAGGTGGTATAAATCTTGCCTTTTGCTAAAATTTCTGTGGAGAGGAACACTCCTGAGTCTTAACCCAGTTTTGGGGGCCTTGTGTCTGCAGGGAAAAAAAAAAAAAACATGCTCATCTTTATTATCCTTTCATATAAGAAAAATGCCTTTGCTCTCTGTTCTATGTGACTATCATGTTTTTCTTCATATATTTTGCCTTGCACACATTTAAGCCCCATAAGTCTTTCCAAGCTGATGACTTCTACATCTCAGTTTCCACCACTCCCTGGTGTTTGACTGAGTCCTCATAGATATCACCTTATAGAATCTGACATAGATACCTGGACTCAACCCTTTCTGAACCTGAACTCATCAGCTTTCTCATTAAACTCTGCCTGTATTTTTCACTTTTAGTTGGTGTTACCAGCAGTCTTTCAGTTGCCCTAGCCAGAAATCTATAGATCTTCCCCAATTCCTCCCTTTGTGTCTCACTTCCAGCATGCAGTGAGTACAAATGTTCTATCGGTTTTGTTCCCATTTGAGTGTTTACTTCTTCTGTAGCCCCAAAGGTACTGCCTTCGTCAGAACATCATCTCTCACCTGCTTATCTGTAATTCCTGCCTCCTTTCTTTACCTCCAGCTCATTTCCAATGCTGCTTGGAATTTCCAGTGGTCTTTAAACAAAAGCAGATCTGATAATACCTTTTTCTTAATTCCTACATGATTTCCTGTAGCTTGGGATAAATTCCAGAAGTCTACAGGTGTGGAATACATTGTTTCCTATAATGTCTTTCATCCTTGCTGTCATCATTCCCTTCTCTTAGCTGCTGTAAAGACATCACACACCTCTCTGGCACCCTTGCCTGGCACATGCTATTTCTCCTTTGGATGATTTTTCTTCCCCTTAGCCTCATGCACATTTATTGGTTCTAAACAAAATTCATGTTATTTCTTCTAAAGCCTTTTCATCTCCAGGTTCATCCCCATCATCTGTGTCCTGGGTCTATACATGTGTACTAACACCTTGTCTGGCAGTAATTTGCTTATATGTTTGTTTATCCTATTTGGCTCTTACTGTAATTCAAGAGCAAGATTCACATCTCATTCACATTTGAATCCTCAATACTGATTTTCATTTCTTGGCTCTTAGTAGGTGCTCAATAAATGCTTGTTAAATTTAATTGAGTCAGGGAGGGGCCTGTGGCTCAGTGAGTAGGGCTCCAGCCCCATATACTGAGGGTGGTGGGTTCAAACCCAGCCCTGGCCAAACTGCAACAAAAAATAGCCGGGCGCTGTGGGGTACCTGTAGTCCCAGCTATTTGGGAGGCTGAGGCAAGAGAATTGCCTAAGCCCAAGAGCTGGAGGTTGGTTTGAGCTGTGACACCATGGCACTCTACCAAGGGTGACAAAGTGAGACTCTCTCTCTAAAAATAAATAAATAATAAATTTAATTGAGTCAGGCAAAGTACAGGAGATACACAATAAAATTACTGTAGTGCTTTAGTTTAGGTAATAGATGCAGAAATGAGTAGACTTTAACTAGGAATTTGTACCTTCTGTCTTTACCATTAAGCCATGATATCATTTTGGAAAAGCCTTTGGGAGTAGAGATGAATATTGTAGAAGAAATAAAGATAATCTTTTATTACCACATAAGCAGATTTTAATATATTTTGTGAGATAGTGAATAAGTATCTTTTCTGCCATTGTGTAAAGTTTTTTCTTTTTGTCTTTTTTTAATGTAAGCAAATAACTTTAATTCTCAGATTTTTATTGTCATTGTAGCAGAGTAGCAATATGAATAATGCTAGAAATGAAATAATTTAATAATTACGTATACCTTGAAATTCATTGTAGGGATTTCCCTTCCTACTATTTTGCTCTACTGATTATTGAAATTAGCTTGGTATTACAGAATCCCAGGATTCTTAAATGTTACCTTCTCTAACTAATATATATTGCTTGAGTATCTAGAGTTATGCTTAACAGGTATTTTACATCTCTGAACACAGAACAACTGGTGGAAAAAGAAGCATTATAAGTAATATATATAAACTGCTCAATTTGTATGGATAATCTATAAGTTTTAGTGTTTAACTTACCTAATGCTGTATTTAATATCTCCCATTATTTTTTGTCAGCAATTATTTTTATACTTTCATGTTTTTTTTTCTCCCCCCAAATGAAACAATAAAAGGATCAGAGGTCAAGAAGTCCCAGAGGATGTGGAAATCAGGCCAGAGGATGTTCCTTCAGATCTCAGTGTTAGTAATTCCACTGTTGAACTGGAGGACACAGAGGAAGACCATGCTGCTGAAACACCCAGGGAATGTCCAGGTGTGGACAGCTCTTTACTGTGTTCCATGTCCTCAGAATCTAATCAGGAAGCTGCTAATAATGAGAATGATAAAGAACCTGGAAACTACAAATCTACATTACAACCTGAGATTGGCACTAGTTCACAAGACTCGGCAGTCTTAGATCAGGAATTGTACAACTCCTTCCATTTCTGGAGGACTCCTCTTCCTGAAATAGATCTAGATATAGAGCTTGAACAGGACTCTGGGGAAGCACTCAGCCCAGAGAGACCAGAGAAAACATCTGAAGTCCCCATACCAGGTTCTCCCAACATCACCATGGCTACCAGGAAGGAACTTGAAGAAATGATAGAAAATCTAGAGCCCCACATTGATGATCCGGATGTTAAAGGTATGGAAGAGTCAGTCAGGTTTGTTATTTATTGTAAAATGGATAAAAATGTTATTTTCTGACTTAAACATTTTGTGTGTCATAAAATTTCCCCTCTTTTAAAAATTTACTGTGACCATGATCATGCTTTCTTAAATTCTCTCCACAATATAATTAATCTGATTTTTAGGAAGTTTCATTTAAGATAGGCTTATCATTGTATTACAGATTTGTTGATTCTTAAATCCTTCTTTGAAAATTTCAGTTATTCAAGCAGTGTTTTATAATTTTGAAAATTTTGAATCGAGTCCTGCATTAACTACTTTGCTCATTATCTCACAAGTTTTTTTTTTTAAATATATATAAAATAGTAGTGGATGCAGTGGTCTATAGGAAAGGTTATAGTCTATTAACAGTGGACAGAGATCTCTATTTGTCTGTGGAATGTGATGTTTTAAGGGCTATTGACCTTTACAAGACTCATTTTTCAGTTTTGACTTTTTTCCATTGGTGATACTTACTTCACCTAGATTCCTTCATTATTAACAGCCATAATGGTTTTCTATATTAAAATAAAATGTTACCTATTATTGAATGGAGTCTGTGTTCTAAGTAAATAAGTTCCTGCCAGCTGGAGGTTGGGAAATGGTTTACAGTCAGTAGGGCAGACTGTTGTCTTTTACTCCTTTGAACACAGGGCCTTCCTGTTAACTCTATAACCATTCAGCGAAATATGAAATACTGTTTAAAACAAAAAAATGCCAAGAAGAAAACCCATAAGTCCTCAGAGATCTTACCTCACTTATGATTTTTTTTCCTGTTTCAAAGCTAAAATTTCTAAGCTATCAGTTTGTTCAATGTTGGAAAATAATTTGTTTTTAAAGCAGACATTGTAGTACTTCCAGTATCTGTCTAAAATATACAAGATCTTGTTTTTATTTAAACTTTGAAAATTGTGTTAGTGTGGTTAGGTTAGCATTTATCTATATTTGGCTTTAATTATGGTTTTTAGAGATTTCCTATTACAGTTTAATAGTCAGAGAACAGTTAAAATGACTTATTAAAGATGAGTTTATATTAAGGTGACCAGATTTTAACATTGGTAAAGCGGGACACCATTGGCGGGGGCGGGACCTGACAACAATGCAAACTTTGATAAGCAGTTCTCAATAATCAGTTCTCAACAATTATTATTATTAAAGTTTAACATTATAAAATTAACAAAAATAATATAAAATGGATATCCTGGTCACATGGCAGCTGAAAACCGTATATTCTCTTCCTGTTCTCCTATGTTCCCTAGCTTGTGCATTCTTTCCAAAAATCGGGGCTTTTTAAAAACACCACAGGACAAATTGTTAAAAATCAGGACTGTCCGGCCAAAAGTGGGATGTCTGGTCACCTTACTGGGGGGTGGAGGCTACTTGTTTGTTCTAGACAGTTTGGCTCCTTCTGAGCTAATTGTCCTTGCCTAGAAGCAAGGGAGGGAGCCAGTCTCCTTCTGATACCTTGCCCAGGAGGGGAGTTAGGTAGTTTACATTATTAGCTTTTTCATTTCCAAATGAAGTTACATTAACCTCTTCATTCCCAAATGGAGTTACATTAACCTTTTCAGCAGCCAAAAACCGTATATTCCCTTCCAGTTCTCCTGCTGTTCCCTAGCTTGTCATGTATTCTTTCCAAAAATTTGGACTTTTTAAAAATGCCAGGGGATGCGGGACAAATTGTTAAAAATCAAGACTGTCCTGCCAACGTCTGGTCACCTTAGTTTATATCCTTGATTGTTGGAAGTTATTTTAATTTAACTGACATCAGATTTATTTTCTTAAC
>CAUYQV010181659.1:0-28044 GCA_963574575.1 Galagoides demidoff
TTTTTTGAGACGGAGCCTCAAGCTATCCCCCTGGGTAGAGTGCCATGGCATCACAGCTCATAGCAACCTCCAACTCCTGGGCTCAAGCGAGTCTCCTGCCTCTGCCTCCCAAGTAGCTGGGACCACAGGGGCCTGCCACAATGCCCGGCTCCTTTTTTTTTTTTTTTAAATAAGCTCTTTTTCTCCTCCTCATTCCCTTAGCTCCTCGGAGCTCTCCCAAAGGGCGGAAAGCCTGCTGAGGATTTACCACATCTGCAGTCTGCCCTTCCAGACTTGGTGCTGGCACCTTTAACCCATGAAATGGGTTTACTTGTCATGTTGGACAAGAAGAGTGCTCTCTTAATTTCTTTTTGTTTTATTTGAATATAAATACTTTCTATTAAAATATTATCAGGTAGTCAACAGGCATGGGGCATCAATATTCTACTATTTATCCCACGTTTAAAGTACCTTGGGCAATTAAAACAACTCAACTGGGACATTCATTCATTCATTCATTGGTTAATTGTTATTGAGTATATAACTTCCTCAATTTCTACAGGATATGAAAGAGAACCCAAGCCTTACAATGCAAAGGGATCCAATCAACTATTGGGCACAGTAAGTACCTATTTCAAATCTACAAATTTTCTCTAGAGAAAATTTACCCTTTTTGTAAAAAACAGATTATATTTTTGTCCTTTATATCAGTATTTAAAATATGTAAAAATGTAATTTAATGAAAGAGATCATTGAAAATACAATAGTTTTTCTTTTCCTTTTTTTTGAGGGTCCCTATGTCACCCTCAGTAGAGTGCCGTGGTGTCACAGCTCTCAGCAACCTCAAACTCTTGGGCTTAAGCGATTCTCTTGCCTCAGCCTCCCAAGTAGCTGGGACTACAGGTGCCTGCCACAACACCTGGCTATTTTTTGTTGATGTTGTTGTTGCAGTTGTCATTGTTTAGCAGGCCTGGTCCAGGTTCAATCCCACCAGCCTCCGTGTATGTGGCTGGCACCCTAACCACTGAGCTACAGGCACTGAGCCTAAAACTGCAATAGTTTTTCTTAAGTGAACTTATTTTGGCACCTGGGTAGAACTAGGATGGGAAACACTACTTCGGAGAATACTCTCTGTTCCATTGTGTGAGGTCTCTCATGGGCTTCTCCTGGCCCTAAGTGTCAGAAAACATATGAAGATTTTTGTGTTTCCTACGGAATTTGCGGACACTCTTTTTTAACCTTTCTGTAGAAGCCTGCTACAGAAATTCCTAGGCCTGAGCTTGCCATTGATAGATTATTCTCCTTCCACATGACCCCCTTTCCAATGCTCAGCTTGAGAAACAGACGACTCGGTGTTCATGTGGCCCTTGGCTGTGCTAGAATGAATAGAGCTCCCCAGTACTCGGATCACGTGGCCTGTGCTTGGGAGGTAGCTGGAGGGGACTGGAGTAACACTTCTTCCTTTACTTCTTTTCTCTGATTTTCTGGGATTGATTCCGGTTCCTTTTATTTTCTCCAATTTTCTATTGTGGTAAAATATACGTGATATCAAATTTACTGAGTGCACAGTTCAGTGGTATTAAATACAACCATAATGGTGTACAACCATCTCTGTCACCCATCTCCCTGTCTTCATCCTATAAAACTGAAACTCTGCATCCATTGTAACTCTCCCTTTGGTTCCTTCCTTTCCCTTCCATCATTCTATATACTAATTAAGATACGAGGTCAAACTGTGCCTGCTGTCTGGTGGGGTAGGCTGTTCCGTGTGGGCTTTGTAGATATAAGAACATTCTCCTGGTGGCTGGAGTGACAGGCACTGCCTGCCCTGAAGTCATCCTCTAGTACTAATGTCCCCAGAGTACAAAGACAGGAATAAAACACCCTTTGTGGCAAAGGCAGGAAGCCCAGAAGGAGAAAAAAGACGTGATCTGCTTAGAGTGCCATTTCCCCCTTGATTTTGCTGAATGGGAACTGGCATTTGTTTTGTTCTTTTCCCTCTTTGCTGGAAGCGTCACACCACAAGCCACTTGTGAGCATCCACTTTGTGCAGCTGGCCCTCTGAGTTGGGAAACAGGAACGCACACCCCACCCAGCCAGTGGTGGGACCTTACAGATAGTAAAAGGGCCGGGGATGGGAAGTCCTGCCCCACGCTTCCTCCCCACCACTGCCTGGCTGTGTGGCTCCGAACAAGTGGCCTGTTCTCTGTGGGCCTTACTGAGTTACAAACAGGAGAAGCTCAGTAGCTGTCGGCCAAATACTCACTAAATGGCTGGGTCCATGGAATAGAACTCACGCCACTGTTAAGCCCCATTCCCTTTTAGAAATAAACAGTCTTTTGCGAAAGTAGATATTCCCTACACAGTCATTCTCTGTAATGCTATTATAGCAGATAAATCTGTGGTTGAACAAGAAAGCAAGTTTGATTTCTAAATGCTGTCTGTGTAGGTTCAGTCATAATGGAACACGTTGTGAGTGACTGTTACTCGGATAGCTTTCTGAGGCCTGGCTCAAAGACCACCAGCCAAGCAAGGAAACAGCAAGCCTCAAGAATAAACGTCCCCCTTTCTCTCCCACCCGCTACCATCTGTGTATCAAAGAAGCTACTCAACGAAAAGTAAACAATTTGTTCCCATCATGCTAAACCTTCAAAAGGCAGGAAACCAACTACTGAATTAGATTGCAGAGGAGATCAGCTACCACATTTGTGGTTTCCAAAGATCGACTCCTGGTGAGCAGACAATCTGTTCTGCCATGTTGCACTGAATTCAAGTCAGCAGAAAAGTGCCTACTTGTGATGTTTCAGGCTCTGCTGGGGACAGCATGGCCCTGTCCCCAGGCCTGTCCAGCAGAGGAGATGAGGTGTGGACCCAGAGTCCTACAAGATAAGGCACAGGCTTTAAGGAGAACAGGCATCTCCCCACGGTTGGGGGAGGTTTCATGGGCACCAGAGACCCAGCAGGTGGGTGCCAGGCCGCGCTGAGAAACTTGTTTGTCACCATTCCATCCTTTCTACCTTCTCCCCAGACCTGCAAACCTCCTCTTCCTCAGCTGGATTTATGCAACCACTGTGCCCCTCGTGCTCCCTCCGTTCCAGCCCACGGAACACCTCCACAGGACACTAGGTCATCTTCAGTGCCAACACTTATATATGAGGGAAGAACCATCTTAGCCAAGATAGATTAGTTTTGCTGAAAACTCAAAATAAATTTCCCTGCATGAGCAGGACTCCGCCAGCCCACACTTCCTCACCCAGTGTCGTCTCCTCCTGGCCAGCTGCATGGCTCTCACCTGGGTCCCTGTTAGAAGTGCAGATTTTCCGGCCCCACCTCAGCCCTAGTGAACTGGAATCTGCATTTTAGCAAGAGGCTCCAGTGGCTTTTGCACATTAGAATTAGGGAAACACTGACGAAGCGTGTATATACTTGAGACATTTTCACACTCAAAGGTAAGATGACATTTTCCCCATGGTGATCTTAGGACTTCCGATGGAATGACTAATCTTGTCAAATTCATCTTTCTGTCTCCATTCTCCTAAGAGCTGCCCTACTACATCTGTGTTTTAGGAAGTAGACCTGAAGGTTGGTTTTCCTAAACCAAAGGAAACAAGATCATTTAGAAAGACAGTTTATGTTTCAAGGATCTGAGGAAGAGGTTGGGAAGAAGGCCTCCCTCTGCTTCACAGGAAGAGGTCCTGCTTCTAACAGAGCCTCTTTGTCTTGGGGTCCTCACTTTGCTGTCCAGGAGGCCTTCACTAGAGCTTCTGGGGTACCCGTTCTCCTACTGTCTGTTGTGGATTGTCCCCTGCCACCTCCCTCCTGTAACTCTCAGCCCAGAAGGGAACAGAGAAGACACCTTGGTCCTACTCTTCAGGGTTGCCAAAGCTCCTGTTAGTGGCCCTAACAAGCAGACACACATTTGTCGGCAACAATGAGATTTCCCACCACCTACCTCTCAAGCAGCCCTGCAATTTCTGAGCATCTTCAACTTTTCTGAACTCTTTAGAATGTCAACCCTACCAGACTCCTGAAGGAGCTATCCTGAGAGCTCTACCTGGTTAACTGGCAAGTTCCCCGTCTGAGAGAGTGTTCCTTAAATCCACCCCTCTCAAACTTTAATGTGACTTCAAAACATCTGGGGGATCTGTTGTTAAAAACTGCAGAAGGGCCGGGCATAGTGGCTCACACCTGTAATCCTAGTACTTTGGGAGGCCAAAGAAGCTGGATCACTTGAGCTCTGGAGTTCAAGATCAGTCTGAGCAAGAGTAAGACCCCAGCTCTACTAAAAATAGAAAAACTAGTCTGGTGTTGTGGCAGGTGCCTATAGTCCCAGCTACTTGAGAGGCTGAGATAAGAGGATCTCTTGAGCACAAAAGTTTGAGGTTGCTGTGAGCTGTGATGCCACGGCATTCTACCCAGGGCTACAGAATAAGACTGTCTCAAAAAAAAAAAAAAAAAGAAAAAGAAAAAAGAAAGAAAGACAGAGAAGGACCGGTGAGCCTTTTCCTTTCTCAGGGGATAACAATGCCCCCTCAACAGAGTCTGAGTGGCAAGATGTTAGACTTGACTGAATCTACACTCTAGTCACTTAGTCTCTGTCAGCACAGAGAACTGATCCACCTGACTGGCTTTCATACACTGAAACAGAAAACCATATCTTCCCCAAATCTTCCTTTTTTCTTTTCTTCCACAAATATTCCACTTCCTTCCAGAGTTTTTCAGTTGTCATGGCTTTGCATGTTCTTATTGCCTTAGTCCATTTTTGTGTGGCTATAAAGGAAGACCTGAGGCTAGGAAATGTATAAAGAAAGGAGGTTTATCTGACCCACAGTTCTGCAGGCTGTACAAGAAGTGTGGTGCCAACATCTGCAGCTGGTGAGGACCTCAGGAAGCCTCCCCTGATGGGAGAAGGTGAAGGAGAGCTAGCACGTCACATGGGAGGATGGGGAGCAAGGGTAAGAGGACAGGGAGGTGCCAGGCACTTTTTAACAACTGTCTCTCATGGGAACAACCAGTGTAAGAACTCACTCACCCCTGATCCCAGACAGCCTTAACCTATTCACGAGGGATCCACCCTCATGACCCAAACAACCCCCATTAGGACCCACCTCTGACACTGGGAATCAAATTTCAACATGAGGTTTGGAAAGACAAATAAATATCCAAACTGTAGCACTTATTATCTGAATATTGTCTGAAAATGTTCCAGGGAATGTTAGCAAACCCTCTTGGATGCGTGGCATCAAGCCAGAAACACTCCAGCTTGGAATGAAGGACCTTGGGGGCAGAACAGGACCAGGCACTGTCGTAGCTCAAATGAGCTCAAGACCTTACAGTCTTGTTCTGGACTGTTGTGTCCTACAAATGGGTATGGAGCCCCAAATCAAAAAGACCTCCACCCCTACACCATACAAACATACCCACTCTCTTGTCCTAAAGAGCGAGAAAGTGGATGATAAGCTAATTCATCCTCTGACAGAGTAATAACCTGACGTGTTTCCCTCTAAAGAAGCTTCGACAAGGCAATTCTAAGGATCCCAAAGGCAAACTTCCTAATATTGATGTTTCAGGGCCATGGCAGAAGCCATGACTACCGGGAAAGCCATGTGGGGTGAGGGACAACTCAGAGCATCGCACAACCTCTCTGCCCTCTCCACTCTCCCTGCAAGAGACGCACAGCACTCAGCTGTGCACCACCCCCGCATGAGGACCCATTGCCACCACGAGGTGGGTGGATTTGGAGCAATTCATTTTTTCAGAGTAGTCATGGGCTAGTAAAGGGCTCATCAGGACGACTGGGGTCATTCCTGCCAAGTCTCCTAAGCTGACAGGAAGGAAACCAGCTTTCAGCCAGAGATAGCAGCTTCTCATCCTCCTGGAATAAGATGTTAAAATGAAACCATACAGAGCATGCCAAACAAACAAACAAACATGTATTTTAAGAAAGGAAAAGATTGCATTAAAAGTATAATACTTGATATATGCCAATAATGAGAAGATGAAGACAAGTCTCGTTGAGGCCCCTTACAACTGCACAACTCAAATGTGACCTGAGTTTTGCAAATTTATTCATTTATTATTATTTTTTCTTTTTTGCAGTTTTTGGCTGGGGCTGGGTTTGAACCCGCCACCTCTGGTATATGGGGCCGGTGCCCTACTCCTTTGAGCCACAGGCGCCACCCTATTTATTCTTTTTTGAGACAAAGTCTCACTATGTCGCCCTGGGTAGAGTGCTGTGGCGTCACAGCTCACAGCAACCTCAAACTCTTGGGCTTAATGGATTCTCTTGCCTCAGCTTCCCAAGTAGCTGGGACTACAGCACCTGCCACAATGCCTGGCTAATTTTTCTTACAGCTGTCATTGCTGTCTAGCTGGCCTGGGCCAGGTTCGAACCTGCCACCCTCAGTGTATGTGGCTGGTGCCATAACCACTGTGCTGCAGGTGCCAAGCCACAGAGTTTTACAAATTTAATACATTTTTTTCTTCCTTAAAATGTGTACATTATTTTGGTACCCTTCGTATGTTTTATGTCCAGCTTTAGCTGAGGCTGCAAGACAACGGTCACTGCATACCAAAGTGTGAGGCCGCGTACAGGTCTTACACAAAGAGAAGGTGGAAACCCATGTTACAGCAAAATGCCCACCCCCATCCAGCCTGCAAATGAGATTATGGAGATGAAGAAGCAGGTCAACTAGAAGATGACTTACAGAGAGAATGAGCCAGCATTACCAATGGCTTTAATGTGGCCCTGTGAATAACTCGAAATCTGTCCTCTGGAGCTTGGGAGACAAGCTCCAGATCAGTGCTCAACTCCCACGGGAAATCTGAACAACTGTGGCTGGCTGGCTGGCAGAATAAAGAAGAGGTAACTTTGGGATCAGCTGGCACACCCAGAGCTAGTTTGGGCAGAGGATGTGTTTCTCTAAACCAGTTGTGGGTGGTCAAAGGACGTTGCTGCAGTGGGACATTCTGGAGGCACTAGGGAATGTCAGTAGAAAGAAGCTAGAGGCCTTGCCCTGTGGAAGGAACGGTAAGTGACAAGCCAGGGAAGAGTTGCATTTGTCCATGCCAAGGAAAGTGCAAGTGAGAGGTGGTAGCGGCCCCAAGGAACCCGCACAACAGCCTCCGGGATGAAGAATGAGCTGAGAACACCTGCCTGAAACAGATCACAATGCCAACTCACAGCAGGACTCACTGAGTGAAAACTCCCTGCTCCTCCACCTACCATGAAGGGCTGACTTCCCAGCTAGCTATGGGAGGGGCAGTGACACAGGTTGGGAACTGGAGAGAAACCCCCTGTGGCCTCCTTCACTTCTCCAGGCAACTGGTCTGACACAAGCCAGAGGGAAGATGGTGGTAGTTACATCTTTGAGTGAAATCTAAAGTCCAGGGACAAAGAGTTCCGGTTCTCAAACGGCAAGTACACAAGCAAGCTGCCTTCATCCTGCCCTCCCCCCCCAACACACTCACACACAGAGAAAACCAGAAACAAATATACAGTGCTGAGATTATCACTGGAAATATCTCAGAACCCAAGTATGAAGACGAGACTATTCCCAGGGCCACGGAGAAGTGAGAAAACTCTGAGCAGAGGGTAAGAGACTCAAACCTCCGCATCTTGATGACTCCCACCAACCTGTCCAGCGCCAACTCTGTGGAAAATGTCCCCCTAATTCACTGTCTGTATGCTGGAAGAAGTGAGATCCAGGTGGACAGTCAGTTTCCACACCATCCTGGGTTCCCTGGCAGGAGATCTGTTCCTGCCTTAACCCACAGCAAACACAGAGAGTCCCTGGAGGGGAAAAAATACCCCAGAGATGGCCAGAGGTGAAGGGGGAAGCCAAGACTACCATCTTCAACCCTGGAAACTGAGCTCTGTAACTCCACCACTGTGCTGTGGGAGGTTCGTCCCATAGATCCCAGGGGCATGAGCTCCTAGCCAGCCTTGCCACACTGTTGGGATATTGCCTCTGGGACCTCCCCTACTGGGGATGGGCAGCCTTCTGATTGTTTACTAGAGCCACCTAGAGCCACAAAGGAGGCAGTGACCTAGTGGCAAAGAATCTTTTAAAAAATATATCCCATGAAAACCCAAACAAGCCAGACAGAGAAGACTGGAACAAATAATCCTTCAACGCAAAGACATAGATGTGCATCCACACAAAACAACAGCAAACAAGGGTCACGATCTCCCCAAAGGGACAAGGCAAGGAACCAATAACTGATCCTAATGAGACACTGATATGTGAGCTCTCTGACTCAAAATTGAAATCAGTCGTTTTTAAGGAAACTCAGTGATCTGCAAGACAACACAGAAAAGCAATTCAGAAATTTATCAGAGAGGCCGGGCATGGTGGCTCACACCTGTAATCCAGCACTTTGGGAGGGTGAGGCAAGAGGATCATTTGAGGCCAGGAGCTGGAGACCAACCTAAACAAAAGTAAGACACAGTTTCTGGAAAAAAATACGAAAATTAGCCAGGTGTGGTGGTGCATGCCTGTAGTCCCAGCTACTCAGGGGGCTGAGGCAGGACAATCACTTGAGCTCAGGATTTTGAGGTTGTAGTGAATTATGATGATGCCACTGCACTTTAGCCTGGATGACAGAACGAGACCTTGTCTCAAAAAATAGAAAAAAAAAAACTTTATCAGAGAAAATATTTAACAAAGAAATTGAAATAATTTTAAAAAACCCAGTAATCTTGGAACCGAGAAATACATTTGCTGAACTGAAAAAAATCATAGCGGCTCTCAATAGCAGAATAGATCAAGCAGAAGAAAGAATCAGTGAGCTTGGAGACAGTCTACTTGAAAACACAGTCGGCTTGGTGCCTGTGGCTCAATCGGCTAAGGTGGTGGGTTCGAATCCCCAGCCAGGGCCCGCCAAACAACTATGATGGCTGCAACCAAATGGCATTGGGGCGGGTGCCCGTGGTCCCAGTTACTTGGGAGGCGGAGGCAGGAGACTCACTTGAGCCCAGGAGTTGGAGGTTGCTATGAGCTGTGATGCCATGGCACTCTACCCAGGGGGATAGCTTGAGGCTCCATCTCAAGAAAAAAAGAAAAAAAAAAGAAAAAAAAACACAGTCAGAGGAGAAAAAAATAAAAAAGAATGAAAAGCAACAAATATTACTTAGAAGCTATAGATAATTACCTGAAAAAGACGTAATCCAAGAATTTTTGGTGTTTTTAAGAGAGAGAGCTGAGCAAGAACAAAGGGTAGAAAGCTTATTTAAAATAATAATAACAACAACAATAAACTTCTCAAAACTTGAGAAAGCTATCCAGCTACAGGAGGGTCAGAGAATACTAAACAGATCTGACTCAAATAAGACTGCCCCCACTGGCATACAATAATCAAAATCTCAAAAGACAAAGACAAAGAGTGAATCCTAAAAGCAGCAAAAGAAGCAAGTAACACAGAAAGAGGCCCCCAGTCATCTGGCATCAGATTTCTCAGTGGAAACCTTACAGGCCAGGAGGGAGTGGAATAACATGTTTAAAATGCTTAAAGAAAATAGCATTCAAGAATACTGTGTCCAGCAAAGCTGTCCTTCAATGGTGAAAGAGAGATAAAATTTTTCCCACACAAAAACTGAGAGAATTCACCATCTAAGAGGGGTAAGCATTTCTTACAAGAAATGCTGAAGGGAGTTCTTCAATATGAAAGAAAAAAACACAAACATGCAAAAAAGAAAAATGTTTGAAGACATAAAACCCACTGGTAGAATTAAGTATGCGGACGAACTCAGAACGATCCAATACCGCAATCGTGGTGTACAGTCCACTCATAACTCTAGCATGAAGCCCCAAAGAGAAATCTATCAGAAACAAGAATAGCTACAGCAACTAGTTAAGAGATAGATAATAAAAAAATATGCAGACTTAGACAAGTAAAAGTCAAAACGTGGGGGAGAGGGAGCTAAAATACAGGTTTTTCATTTGTTCCTTTATTTCTATTATATTCTTTCTGATCTAAGTTATCCCTTTTTTTGTTTTATCTAACTCACTTTTAATAAAAGTTGTAGCATTAAATAGATAGACAAGTTATTGAAAAATCTATCATTTTCCCTTTCCTGGTGAATAGAGGACACATAGCAGAACCTCAAGGAGATTCTGCAACCATGACCTTGCTGATGTGGAATTCAAGCCTTTTAGGAGAACCTTTACGAATCCAAGCAATCTATATAACACCTTGATTGCTTGAACTCCAATGGACTATGGAAGTTTAAGGAGGCTATGATTCTTCATTATTCCTCAATAACAAAAATAAAACTGGAAACTTGGATTCCTGTTTGGCCGTCCACTGTATTAAACGTCAGAATAGAATTACTTTAATGCCACACTTTTCAACCACTCCATGTGTTCCATCTTGCTTTCTCTAGTGAACACCTCTTTAGGTTGCCCCATATCCCTTTCCTTTTGGCAAAGGGCCCCACTCAGCCAATGCGACTGACAGGAGTTATCACTGATAGTGAGTCTGATCCAGGGCTGGCCAAGTTCACAGTCCCCATCTCTTTCCCACAGGGACTAGTCCAGTGCAAGGGCAGATGATCCAGAGTCCTTTTGTAGAATTTCATTTGTGGACCCAGGAAAAGAAAGTTCTCCCCTTTTTGGATTACAGATCTTAAGGATGCAGGCCTGTGGCTAGCTGACAGAGGCACGTTACGTGGAGGGGGCCAGCCTGCAAATGAAACCAGGAAACAGGAAAATAGAAGACGAGGGTAAAGAGCACAGGCAACATCCTCGGAGGCTTGGCACCTGGCTAGGCTGGGTGATATTAAATTTTTGAGGTGGTAACATCAGTGAATCAGTGCAAATGAAGTATTCCTTCTCTAAGGAATCAAACATTATTTTAGAACTAAATAGGACAGACTTAACAAAAGAAAAAGTTTTATCCTCAACTTTCCCGACAGACGTTTTCTGGACAGGCTCCCTGTTAGGTACAGAGTGTGTCAGTAGCCTTCAGAATGGACAAATTACATAAGTTGATTGAAAAGTCAAGCTTGAACATAAGTCTTTCCATTCTTTGTGCTCTAGAACAATTCTCAAAACACATTTGTTATGCCCTCAGCTTATAACTGGTCCATTAAAATTTTCTTCTAAAAGTAATTTACATCAAGAGAATCACTTTCTTTATACATACTCAAAAACAGAACTCATCCGTTTTCTCCAGTGTTCCACGGAAGGGAAAAAACTGGCCCAGCCCAAGAGATGTAGCAAAGACAATGATTCCTATTTTGGTTTCTCTGTTTTAATGGCCAGGGAAAAATCCTTCGCTGTTTTCATCTTGGTTTCAATAATGGTTTCAGTAATGGCTTCTTCCTCTGAATTTTTGATCTGTTATCCAACTTTGATCTTTTACGTTCAAGAAACAGATATTGCAAAGCTTTGCAGTATCCTTCCTTCAAACGCTGCCGAGGGGATTTTCCTCTCCGGAGCAAATAGATCTGACCACAGCAAACATTTGCACTTCATACGTGCACACACACACTTACACACACCCTCGGAAAATGCACCACCCTCTGGCTTGTCTCCGTATGGGGGCATGACGGCTTCTCCCACCTGCTGTAGCCCCCTGCCTCCACCATCTGCAAGGTTGAGACCAAGTAGGGAGGGAGAGACGCCCACCAGTTGTTATCCCTTTAAAATAACTTGTTGCATCTATAAAATGTTTTTGTAAGCCTCGTAATAACCAGAACACAAAAAAAACATATTATAGATTCCCTAAAAATAAAGTTAAATTATCACACTGGCCTAGATATATTGACTAGAGAATATTTTGTAACCTAAAAGGACCCAGAACATCACAAGACTTGTTCTGAATTTCAACCATAGACAGA
Source organism: Galagoides demidoff (assembly GCA_963574575.1). Classification (NCBI taxonomy): domain Eukaryota; kingdom Metazoa; phylum Chordata; class Mammalia; order Primates; family Galagidae; genus Galagoides; species Galagoides demidoff. The sequence continues at coordinate 11,822 of CAUYQV010181659.1, forward strand.
GAAGAACTATTCCCACAGGATACATTTAAAAGACAATGGGAGACTCGGCTTTCTTATTGTATCCATGGGTCATTGTTCAATGTAACAATGATGCAAGTGTTTGAGAAGTGCAATCACACTGTTCTGCTATTCTCATTGGAAGATTCACCAGAAGATAGATGGCTTAACAATATGTTTCTGAGTCTACTAAGGTTTATAGAGGAGGCCAGATGAATGCATTGTCGGAACCAGAAGGAACATTTTATATCAGCAGCACCAACCTCTCATTTCCTCTCAAGGAAACTTAGACCCAGAGAAATGTGAGGGACTTTTCCAAGCTCATACATACAGAGACACCAAAAATATATATACTATTATATATTTTATGTTATATATATTGTAATATACATAGCGCATCTGCTCACACCAGCCATATTTACTTACATACCTTCCTTTGTAGAGGCCAAATTTCGTCCTGTTTTCCAGCTCTCAGAGAGATAAAAGCAAAATTTGTAGGCAAGGCTCTTTATAGTATCCAAGAAAAGCTACACTAAGAATCTGAATATATCTTTGCCTGCTGTCCTCCTGGGTTTGAGGTGTGGCTACTCTTACTGGAAGAAAGAATGCTCCAAACCCGTCTCTGAGTACATCCCTGAAGACGTGTACATTTTTTATTATTTGCAATAGTCACCCTGTTACTCAAAAACTGTCCTAAGTTCATACATTCGTCTTATCCAAGACAGAGTCTCATCCAGTGCTTGGAACAGAGGAGGATTCAGCAAATGTTTGCAGATTAACATACTGATTGGATTCCAGTCGCTGCCTGTGTGCTTTTCATATGTCAACAACCCCGCTGGCAGAGATAGTAAAAGGTGACATTTCTGTGCATCCTTGCACTTCGGGTCCACCTCTGCAGAACCCCAACTCAGGGCTGCGCGGTGGAGGAGCAGCATGTCCCATTGGCGTGCAGTCCCCTGGGTGGACAAGACCGGGGGGCATGTCCAGAAGGCACTGCTGCCCTACCCATGGCTCCTTTTTCAACCTGAGCTATTCTGTGGCTGGTGGTATAAAAGAAGCTCTAACCCCTGGGTCACCTCCCACCCTCTGATGAAAGGGAAACATGAACTTTCACTGGAAAACATAATGATGTACGGTCCAGTCAAATTCCTCCAACAGTGGACACTTTGTTTCTCCTTTAATTCACCTGGGTAGGCACCTGGTTTCTTTGGGATTTCATACTAGTCCAACAGCTAACAAGGACAAATAAATGCCTAGAGTTTCAATTAGAGGAGGGTGAAGAAAGTCACTCAGTATATGTGATGTGGTCAGCTTGCCTAATTTCTTTCCTTTTTTTTGGAGACAGAGTCTCACTGTGTCACCCTGGATAGAGTACTGTGGTGTCACAGCTCACAGCAACCTCAAACTCTTGGGCTTAAGCAATTCTCTTGCCTCAGCCTCCCAAGTAGGGAGGACTACAGGTGCCCACCACAATGCCTGGCTATTTTTGTTGTTGTTGTTATTGTTGTCATTGTTGTTTGGCAGGTCTTGGCTGGGTTGGAACCTGCCAGTCCCAGTGTATGTGGCTGGCATCCTAACCTCTGAGCTACAGGGGCCAAGCCATTTTGTTTTTGTTTTTGTTTTTGAGACAGAGTCTCATTTTGTTGCCCTTGGTAGAGTGCTGTGGCGTTATAAAGCACAACAACCTCAAACTCTTGGGCTCAAGCAATTATTTTGCCTCAGCCTCCCAAGTATCTGGGACTATAGGTGCCCGCCACAATGCCTGGCTATTTTTTTAGAGACGAGGTCTCACTCTTGCTCAGGCTGGCCTTGAACACGTGAGCTCAAGGGAGCCACCGCCTCGGCCTTCCAGAGTGCTACACCTTGTCTAATTTCTAATAGCACAGGCCTAATTATCATGTCAGCTCTGAGCAACTGAGCAGACACTTCTCACCGCTGCCTGGGGGAGGGATTGCCTGGCTCCCCTTTGTCTTGGCAGCTTGGCATGTGCCCCAGGCACCCGAGAGGCAGTTAGTTGGATTGCAGCAAAGGACTCCCAGGAGCCACCTCGCCTGCCCCAGGAGGGCAGAGGCACCTGGGACCAGAGGGTCTCCTGCGGGACCAGAGGGTCTCCTGCAGGACCAGACCTACCTGACTCCATTCTCCCTTCTTCTTTGTCCTGGACTTTCTCAGAGGCACTGGAGCCCCTGGGGAAGGGCTGGTGGCTGAAGAGGTCGTCACACAGAAGGCTCCGGCACAGCTTGGTTAGGAAGCGGAGGACGTACCCCACGCTGTTCACCACGGGCACACTCCGCAGGTGCTGTTTGCCATCAAAGGATGCCGAGACTAGAAAATCACAGAGACAGGGACTCAGAGCTGGGCTCTGGAGAAAACTGAGAACCTGGGGGAAGGGTTTGTTGTTTGGTTTTTTTTTGTTTGTTTGTTTTGTTTTAAGTAGGCTTTATTTAAATTTCACCTGTTTTACCACTAATGTCCTATTTCCATCCCAGGACTGCATCCTGGTTACCACGTTGCATTTCATTGTCGTGTCTCCATCTCCTTGGTCTGTGACAGTTTCTCAGTCTTGCCTTGTTTTTTTGCGACCCTGACAGTTGTGAAGAGTACTGGTCAGGTATTTTATAAAATGTCCCCCAATTTGGAGTTTCTATGATGTTTTTCTCATGATTAGCTTGGGATTATGGATTCTGGGGGAGGTAAAGTGCAGGGGTCCGTGACATCCACATGACATCACCCGGCCAAGGCAGTCGGTGCAGGCCACATTCCTTCCCTGCCTTCTCACCCTGCTCCTGAAACAGGTTAGTAAGTCCCGTCCACACTCAGGGGAAGGAGAGGGGACAGTCTAGGTATCACGTGGAATTCTTCTCTAAGGAAGCATCGCCCCTTCTCCCCACTTCTTTATTCAGTCATCTGTTCATCTCAGAACAGTCTAATACATGTATTTTGTACTGTGCTTATCCCATGCTCTGTCGTTTGTTTTCTTGCTCAGATTGTGCCCACTGTCATCTTTGGGAGCCCTTTCAGGTTGCTTCCTGTGTCCCCGTGAAATGCCCACCGCCCCCAAAAGCACCTCTTTGGTTTCTGGCCCTTCAGTACACTCCAGGTTCATCTCCTGTTTTTCCCTGCTCAGCCCTAGCGTCAACCCTGTCACCACAGTCCTGCTTTGTCTTATTAGGGAGTGATTTTGAGGAACCAAGATCAGGGTCCTGGACGTGCTCATTGCTACTGGGGTGTCAGTGGCTCTGGGCCCTCTGGGTGAACAGAGATAAAAATGCATCTATGGGCTCGGCGCCTGTGGCTCAAGCGGCTAAGGTGCCAGCCACATACACCTAAGGTGGCAGGTTCGAATCCCCCGCCCGGGCCTGCCAAACAACAATGATGGCTGCAACCAAAAAATGGCCGGGCGTTGTGGCAGGCGCCTGTGGTCCCAGCTACTTGGGAGGCGGAGGCAGGAGACTCACTTGAGCCCAGGAGTTGGAGGTTGCTGTGAGCTGTGATGCCACAGCACTCTACCCAGGGGGATAGCTTGAGGCTCCGTCTCAAAAAAAAAAAAATGCATCTATGCACACTATCCCTCTATAAGTATTTCTGTATCTGTCTATATTTATTAAGCAAAAAAGGAAGGAAGGGAGGGAAGGAGAAAGGAAGAAAAAAGGGGAAAAAGGAGGGGAGGAGGGAGAGAAGAAGAAAGGAAGGAAAGAAGAAAACAGGAAGGAAGGGTGCTTGATATATCACAGGTCTGTTTATCTATTATCTATGTCTAGAGAGGAAAATACAGGCATCCAGGCCAGGAGCTGCTGAAATGCTCACGAACAGGCTGTCCCGGCCTTCTGGGAATTCCCTCTTGGCACGGCCTCATCTGGGATGCCTTACAAGGGGGTGATATGGAGCCCGAACCCCCGAGGGCTCAGGCCAGCCGATGCACAAACGTTCCTCAAGTGCCTGAAAGAGCCTCCAAGTGGGGAAATTCCACCTATTAGAGGATTCAGGAGACCATAAAATCTAGCCCTCCGGGAGAGCGGCTAAGAAAGAGTGCTCCGAAATGTGAGCTGAGAGTGGGTTAGGGGCTCTGTGGTACTGGGCCCTTCAACCCTGCAGGTGGCCAAGGCAGTCTGGTTTCCAGACGCCTGTGCCAGCATTTATGCTACCACGTTCTGTGTGTTGTGACCTTGGAATACTCAGAAAGCTGAGCCCCAAGGACCGAGAACCTGGCTATTTTTCCTGTGTCCCCTCCCTCCCTACACTACTTTGGTACTGTCACACAGCCTTGCCAAGCCTTCATATTACCTTCTGTAACATGAAAAACCACCTCCCCACCATGGCCACGTGAGGGGTCAGCCCAGTGGGTCGGCATTCCCAGGACACTCTGCTCGCCCCACTACCCTGCGTGGTGGTTGGTGCTGTGACCAAGGAATGGAGTGGAGCAGGATAAGAAAATAAAGCATGACAAGGGCTGAGCTCTTAGATGGAGGCAAAAGAGAACTCTTTATTTTTTTATTTACTTTTTGAGACAGAGTCTCGCTATGTCAACCTTGGTAGAGTGCTGTGGCATCACAGCTCATAGCAACCAGCAACCTCAAACTCTTGGACTTAAGTGATTCTCTTGCCTCAGCCTCCCGAGTAGCTGGGAGTACAGGCATCTGCCACAACAGCTATTTTTTATTGCAGTTGTTATTATTGTTTAGCTGGCCCAGGCCAGATTCTAACCGCCAGCCTTGTGTATGTGGCTAGCGCCATAACCACTGTGCTATGGGCACCGAGCCATAAAGGAGAACTCTTTAATAAGGTGGCATTTGAGTAGAAACCTAAAGGACATCCAGAAGCAAGTCACGTGGACAGCTGGGGAAAAACCATTCCAGAAAGAGAGAACGATAGGTACTTGAGGCAGGAATGTGGTCAGGGGTACAGGAGACCAGCAAGGAGCCCACCATGGCTGGAACAGAGCGGGGGACACGAGAGTGGCCAGGAGGTTGAAGAGGTAGCCAGGGCCATGTTGTATAGGTCCTCTGGGCCTGTGTAAGGACTTGGCTTTTACTCTGAGTGACAAGGGAGCCACTAGAGAGCTTAGAGGAGGGCGGGATGGTGCTGTGGGTAGTGAAAAGTGCTTGGATCCTGGCCATACACACGTGTTGAAGGCAGAGTAGTAGCATTTACTGGTGGGTTGGAAGGAGAGGGGGCAGAAAGAGAAGATTCAAGGGCGAGGATTCAGATGCCCAGTCTTCCTATGCAGGACTGGAAGTTTCTTCTTCTCCAGACTGAGAGAGACTTTTAGCCCACAACCTCCTATGGGGCCTGGGAGCTCAGCAGGTGGAGGCCAAACCCTGGCCACACCTTTTGTTCCCGAGCCTGAGTCCCAGTGGACTCAAGGAGACACCCATGGTCCTCCCAGGCCACCTGCCCCAGGGCCTTACCTGACACCACCTCGCCACCAAAGCCCGGCTTGACGAGGGAGAAGACCAGCTTCTGCTGGTGGGCACAGTCGATGCAGGCTTGCACGGCCTGCTGCAGGACGGCAGCCGGCCTCTCGGGCCCAAAGTGCTCGGGCAGCTGCTGCACCTTCCTCCTCTCCAGGAAGGGCCCCGCGTTGGCCCGCTTGTTGATGTAGAGGCAGACTGCGGAGACAGCACGCACAGGATGGCCGTTACTGCCGTTGAGGCTGTCAGTTGGTGACACCCCACCGGAGAGAGAGACTGGACTGGAGGATTCCCATGGAACTGAGGAAGATGAGGGTTCTTAGGAGACCCAGAAAATGGAAACTCTTCAAAGTGAGCAGGCTTGTGCTGGTGACCTAAGGGAGTCTGCTCTGAAAAAAACACTATCTGGCTACTCTTGTCCACCCCAACCCTCCCCCACCCACCAAAGCTATCGGCTAAACTCAAGATGTATTGAAAACCAAGTTTCAAATAATCCAAGCTGTGAGTCACATAAATTCACGTTTTCTGCGAATCTGGTCTTCCTGTCTGCTGTCTGGCTAATGCACTAACTACTTCAGAAGAGCCATCTCAACAGCAACCCTTCAGCTCACTCGGTGACTGTTAGGTGGCAGCCCCCTTCTTCACTGGCCTCTGCGGCCTTGGGACTCATTCTGCTGACCTACCTGTGAGGGTCTGCGGGGCTGCTGCCAGGCTGGGGACAGTGGCTGTGTCCTGAGGAATGGAGCTGAGGTTGGGTTCTGGGGTACTCTGTACAGGTAGGAGGGCTAGTGGAGTCATGAGGACCTGAGACTTGATCTGCAAGAGAGAACCCATTGGGTCAGTGAGAATCTAGAAAGCTCTCTGCAGCTTTATAGAATCTTGGCTGAGCGTCAGTTAACTGTCACTGCTCTACACACTTTAGGCTTTTCTGTGGTGTCGCTCTGGGGCCTGAACTTCAGATTCAAGTTTCTGGTCAGGATTAAAATTTGGGGTCACACTCAGAGGTCCACTCTGTACCCAACCCTTATAGTGGCACCACCCAAGACATGAACTATCATTGAACAGTAGTGGGTACAGGAGCACGCAGAGATGTGTAGGTGAAATCACCATCTCATGAGTGCAGGGAGCAGGATGGGAGAGACAGATTCCAGCCTGCCCCCTGTGCTCCTCATTGTTCTGCAGGCAGGGCTTTTCCTACATCCACCCGGGGATTGACCCTGACTCTCTCCTCTCTCTATCAAGCTCTTTGCTCGCAAAGATTACTGGATCCTGTTGGGAAAGAGAGCAGGAGCCCCTCCTCCAAGGAGTAATCTACTGCTCAATGTCCCTTTCCCACAACAAACTGTCAAGCCCAGCCTGGATGTGGACACACAAGCATTTTCTGGCAGTGAGCAGCAGCTTCTTGAAAGGTCTCACTTGTAACCACAAATGAGGAGCTGAAATGTGCTCTTCTGGAATAAGGCGGAAAAGGCCAGTTGTTGATATCTACATCAACAAGTCACTCTATACCAGGTGTGGTACAGAGACAAGCTCTCCGCCCTGAAATAATGAATAAGGCACTTCCTCTCTTCACCACTGACCTACATCTAGACCTCACTCCAGGCTAAATAAGTCAGTCTCTGGGAGTGAGACAGGCATCAGGAGTCTAAAAAAATACTCAGGGCCAGGCAGGTGGCTCACACCTATAATCCTAGCACTCTGGGAGGCCAAGGTGGTTGGATTGCTTGAGCTCATGAGTTTGAGATAAATAAAATAATAGCCCCCATCTCTAAAACAATAGCCCAGCATTGTGGGGTGCCTGTCCTAGCTACCTGGGAGGCTGAGGCAAGAGAATCACTTGAGCCCAAGAGTTTGAGGTTGCTGTGAGCTGTGATGCCACAGTTTTCTATCCAGAGTGACAAAGTGAGACTCAAAAAAAAAAAAAAGATACTCAGATTCTAATACACAGTTAATGCTGAGGACCATTTCTGAACACCAGACCTTTTCAATGTTTGCAGCCAACCTGAGGGTCTCTTAAAATGCAGATTCTGATTTAGGAGTTATAGAGTGGGCCCTGAAATTTTACATTAGTAATGAGCTCCCCGGTGGCACTGATGCTCTGGCCATGGACCATACTTTGAGTAGCAAGGTTGTACATCATGCTAACATATGTGCAGTTCCCATCCATATCCTAACATTCTTCCTGGATTTTGAGAATAGGGTAACAATAGTAGTCATGAAAAAACAGTAGTCCAACTGCCATTACCCAGTCATTCTATATTCATTTATTTATTTAACGACCATGTATTGAGAGCCCATTTCATGCCAGATAACTTCTCTAGATGCTAGGAATGCAACAGGGAACAGAGTGGGCAAAAACCTTTGCCTACATGGGACCGATACTCTGTTGAGGGGAGACAGACAATGAAGAGAATGGACAAGTAAATGATATAGTATGTTAGAAGGTGATGGTGGAAATAAAGAGGAAGGGGTAAGGGGTGCAGTTGACAAGTTTGTGCTTTGGGTTGGAATTTTAAAGCAGAGTGGTTAAGGCATTGCTGGGTGACAATGCACAAAGGTTGAAGGAGATGGTAGGAAACAAGTCATATCAATTGCCTAGAATATTCCAAAGGCAATGAGGACGTCAAATGCAAATGTCTGGAGAAAGGATTACGCCTGGAGGGTTTGTGCAACTGCAGGGATGGCAGAGGGAGCTGGGAGAGGTAGTGAAGCCAGACTGGCAGGGCTTTGCAGGACGCTATAGCCTTTAGCTGTCACTCTGAGATCTTTTTTCTTTTTATTTCATTCTTTTTTTTTTTTTTTTGAGACAGCATCTCACTATGTCTCCCTTGGTAGAGTGCCTTAGTGTCACAGCTCACAGCAACCTCAAACTCTTGGGCTTCAGTGATTTCTCTTGCCTCAGCCTCCCCAGTAGCTGGGAGTACAGGCACCCACCACAACGCCCAGCTATTTTTTTGGTTGTAGTGGTTATTGTCATTTAGCTAGCCTGGGCTGGATTTGAACCTGCCAGCTCCTGTGTATGTGGCTGGCGCCCTGGCCACTGAGCTAAAGGCGCTGAGCCTATTCTGAGCTCTTTTGAGCAGGGAAAACAATCGGACCTAAACTAACATTTTGATAATCTGTTTGTTGTGTTGAAAAGAAAAGGGCAAAAGTGGGAGGAGCACTAATCTAGAGCAGGTGAGAGATGACTGTGGGTTGAACCAGGGCAATACAGAGGTCACTGTGAAAGTTTGGACAGACTGTGTATGGTCCATTAGCTCTGCTGCTGGGAGGGGCTTGTCTGTTTCCATCCGGCTGCTGCCTTTAGTCAGCGCCAGCTGTGGAGGTGGGAAGAGAGCACTTTTGCACAATGATTTTCTATGATTTTAAAAGTGGGTTAAATGAGTCTCAAAGCATTGAGTGTTTGCAACAGGTTTTCAGGGACCTTGCAGATTGGGTTGAAATTTTAAAATTGGGTGATTCCTGATTGGAATAAACTTAGGAAATAATGGAAAGAGAGGCATTGGAATCAGGTCCTAAAATCAAGTCTTTCAAGGAGATTTGTCAGAAAGTGGAGCAGAGGAGTAGCCACAGCACAAAGAAAAGCAGGATAAAAAGACTGTTTGCCCCGCAATGAGATACCACCTCACAGCCATTAGGATAGCTACTGTCAAAAATTGACAACAACAACAACAACACCCCAGAAAATAGCAAATGTTGGTGAGCACACAAAGCATCTGCGACCCTGTGCACCTGTCCGGGGTGGGGGGGGGGTATGAAATGGTGCAACAGCTCCGATAACAGTATGGCGGCTCCTCAAAAAATCAAAAATAGAATTGCCATATGACTCGGCAAATCCATTTCTGAGTATGTACCCCAAAGAATTGAAAGCAGGATTTGAAGGAGCTATTTTACACCCATAGCAACAATATTTACAATAGGCCAAAAGTCAAAATCATAGAGACGGGAAGTACAATAGTGGTTGCCAGGGCCTGGGGGAAAGTGAGAATGGGGAGTTTGTGTTTAATGAGTACAGAGTTTCAGGTTTACAAAGATAAAAAATTCTGAAGATTGGTTTCCCAACAACCTGACTGAAACACAGACGTAGAAATAGTCACAATGGTGAATTTTGTGTTGTGTGTTCTTTTTTTTTTTTTAGCATGATTCATTTTTTAAAAAATTTTAACGATTTTGTTTGTTTGTTTGAGATAACAAAACAATAACAGTGTTTTAATGCTGGTGGAAACAATCCAGGAGAGAGAGGAAAGTTGATGATACAGGAGGGCGTGTGGAGGACTGCTGGCGTGGGGCTTTCTGTAGATGAGAGGGGAAGGTTTGGTGCACAGGGAGGCAGCAGCCTGAGAAGAAGCACCGGCCATTCATCTAGTGCACTGGTCCTCAACCTTCCTAATGCCGCGACCCTTTAATACAGTTCCTCATGTTGCAGTGACCCCCAACCATAACATTAGTTTCATTGATACTTCATGACTGTAATTTTGCTACTGTTATGAATCGTAATGTAAATATCTGATATGCAGGATGTATTTAGGCGACCCCTGTGAAAGGGTCATTCGACCCCCAAAGGGGTCACGACCCACAGGTTGAGAACCGCTGCTAGTGCAACAGGGAAGGTTTGGATGTTGGGGAGGGGGTGAGCTTGTCAATGAACTGGGGACTGCAGCATGGTTGCTGGCAGCACTGAGGGGACACTGAGATGTGCAGGAAGGAGTTTCTGTTTCTCTTTCCTTAGCCTACAGCACCCAGTATTCCCAGGTAGTCTCCGGTCCACATACTAACTAGGCCGACTTGGCTTGGCTTCTGAGATCAGACGTTCTGGGCACGTTCAGGGTGCTATGACTGTAGACTGCAGAAAAGAATTTCAAGTGAGCTCAGTCAGCGCTGAGCAAGTTGCTGCCCAGTGCTGTTATGGGTGCTAAATTTAGGGCCCTTGGGAAAGCCCCTATATTAATCAGAAGCACCAATTAACAGTAGATGTTCATCTCATTCTGAGTGTAGCGTTTGAAAAATTAAAGGGCCCATTATGCAGCAATACACTGCTAACTATTACAAAAAGAATTTTTTGAGACAGAGTCTCACCCTGTCACCTTGGGTAGAGTGCTGTGGTGTCATAGCTCACAGAAACCTCAAACTCTTGGGTTCAAGTGATCCTCTTGACTCAGCTTCCTGAGTAGCTGGGACTACAGACACCCACCACAATGCCCGGCTAGCTTTTCTATTTTCAGTAGAGACAGGGTCTCACTCTTGCTTAGGGTGGTCTCAAACTCCTGAGCACAAGCAATCCACCCACCTCAGCCTCCCAGAGTGCTAGGATTATAGGTGTGAGCCTCTGCGCCCGGCCTTACAAAAATAATTGAACAGTAACCTCAGTGGTGGGAAGGAGTGCCCAGAAATCTTCTATGACTCAGTCACCATGACTTTGGTACAGCTTCCTGAACTGCCAAGTGTGATGAGGGCAGCAATTGCCCTACTTATTCTTGGAGGTCACGCATCAAGGGTCCCACAACTGCCTTTGTAGGAGTGACGTCCCACCTTGTGTGGCCTGTGGCAGAGGGGCTGGCTGTGACACAGTTCCTAAGGAATTCTGGCAGTGGACCCTGGTAGACCTTTGACTAAATCCTCCTTCATAAGCGTAAAGCCCTCTACCCCTAAACACAGAGACGGTGAAACTCACTGAGGAAAAACAAAATTGGCAAATTATCATTTTTTCCTTATGATTTTTAAGTAAACCACACAAAGATCCTTGTGATCCTTCCCTAGAAAGAGGATGATGGTGGCTAAAACATAAACATCCAGACACTGTTTACTAGTCATGTAAACCTCATTATGGTCCTCAGGTCTAATCCTTGCCACTATTTTAATACTTGTCAGAGAGAAATGTGTTCCTTGAACCCACCTCAAATGAAGTAATAGAATTATAATTGGCTGTCACTTCTGGCCATTTCTGCCCAAGTGAAGCAATTAGAAGGGTTAGACTAAGTCAGCTGGTTGCAAGGAAACCTGTATTTATCCAACTTTTAAAACAACTGCTACGACTCTTGAATAAAGAAGAAATCTCATTCAGTTATGAGTAGTACATGGATTTTTAAAATTTTTTTTTTATTATCGGGGATTCATTGAGGATACAAGAAACCAGGTTATACTGATTGCACTTGTTAGATAAAGTCCCTTTTACAATTGCGTCTTGCCCCCAAAAGCTGTGTCACACACCGAGACCCCACCCCCTCCCTCCGTCCCTCTCTCTCTCTGCTCTTCTTTTCCCCTATCCCCCTCCCTCTCTCTCTCTTCTCTCCCCCTTTCCCCACCCCCCCCAACCAATTACTAGGTCATTAATTGTCCTCATAATCAAAATTGATAGTACATGGATTTTTTAAAACGTCCTTTTTACAAGAGGACAAATCATCAGTAGAAATACCTTTTTGACTTAAGACTCAGAAATTTCTATCTTGTTGTTTAATATAAGGAATCCAAAGTAGCCTGGCATAGAAAAAAGATCCATCCGTGATTTCAGAAAGGTCATGAAATTAAGAAGCACAGATATGAGAGATACGAGCCTGCTGGCTGGAGTCGCTCCTCAGCTGTGGTGTAGGGGCCAATCTGCCGGCTCAGGCCCCTCCCCCGTGTGGAAGGGGAGCTCTACCTCTGCTCCCAGCTATCTAAGCTGTCCACTGGCAGGGCATTTGTCCTTGTCATTGTTGCCTTGGTTTTTTAAAAATTGCATGTTGGTTTTGTTTTATAAACAGACAAAACGAAACAGAATGCTCACACACTGGTTTCTAATACCACTCTTCAGTAAAAGGAAGAAAGTCTCCTTGCAGAAATAGCTGGTTCTAAGACAAAGGTAGGGAATACACAGGATGAGCCTAGAGCATCTTGTGCCAGAAAGTAAGATGGTACTAAAGAAAAGCACACACACACATACACAATGATGAGAGTTGATCACAGAGACACGGGTGCCAATGGGAAAAGCTTCCAGGGGCCAAATCTAGACTCTCATAAGCAACAGATAAATAATTTAGTAATGGATAACTCAAAGTATCAAATTAATAGCCATGAATCCATACTGATATAAGTGATGGACTAAATACATAAATGGGAGAGAACACACAAATCTCCAGTGCATAAAAATCCCAAATAACTTAGGTAGCTATTTCACCCTCAAGAAGTCGAAGCATAACTCCCCACTCTCTAAGTGTGGGTCAGGCATAGTAACTTTTTTGCAAAGAGTACAGCATGGAAATGAGAGGAAACACAGCTGCACAGTGAGAGAACACTTTGGCTATATAATAAATGTCAACATCAACAGAGATGTGTCCTGTTGACAGTAGGTACCATTACTGTGACATAATAAAAACCACAATTTACCTCCGGGATCTTCTTCCCCAGAACCCATGTAGCCCCAGTCTAATCAGTGGAAATATATCAGACAAACCCAAATTGTAGAACATTCTTCAAAATATCTGACCAGTACTCCACAAAACTAGCAAGGTCATCCAAAACAAGGGAAGTCTGAGCAACTATCACAGCCCAGAGGAGCTCAAGGAAACACAACTGAAGGTAATGGGATAGCCTGGATGGGACCCTGGAACAGAATAAGGAAAAGCTCGTGAAATCCAGATGGAGTATTGACTTTATTTAATAATCATTATTGGTTTACTAGTTGTGACAAACATACCCTAGTAGTGTAAGATGTTAACAGTAGGGGAAATCGGGTGCAGAGAGTATGAGAATTCTCCGTTCTATCTTTGCAACACTTTTATAAATCTAAAACCATTCTAAAATAGAATTTGTTTCAAAAATATTAAAAGCAGAATCTGGCAGAATGAACTGGGTAAATGAAGAGGAGAGAGGAGAGTCCTCTTCTTAGCAGTGGAAAGCTGGAAGACTTGCTGCCCAAGACGCCTTGCTTCGACATTCAGGTGCCAATTCTTGGCCTTTTTACAGATGGCTAGTACAGCTGGCACCTTTTCTGAAATTCAGAATCTCAGTCCAACTGTGGCCAGACCCAAGAGTCCATCTACCTGTCACTCATGCCAAGCCATGAGAAGTAGATGAGACATCAACAGTTTCACTTTTATTTACAGAAAAGCCAGCAATTCCAGACAGCAGCAGGGATATCTCCCCAAAGAACTGCTCTGCTCTCGTTTCTCTCTGTTATCCTTAGTGTCTCACAGCAGGCATTAGTGAGGTTGCTGGTCATTACATAGCATAGGTCAAACAGAATCTCGCTCATAGGTTACAAGGTTGCATGGTATCTTCCTGTCTTAAAGGGGTTGTATCTTCAAAGCATTTTTACTCTAAATTTATAGTTAGTCAACAGTTTACTGGGGGCACAGAGCACGCTGGGTTCTTAACAGGTACCGCGGAGCCCAGTTCCCCCACTTATCTGCGAGGCAGGCCTTGGAAGTGAATAAGCAACTCCTGATGTCAGCACGTGGGCTCATGGGGCCTTGTGAGGGCCTGACCAGCAGTGTCCTGGATGAAGTAGCTGTTGAGGTTAACAGTGGCTGCTAACATAACAGGAGTGTAACTCATCATCCAGGGCTAGGCTGCCCGTGCCTGCCAGGGGCCTGTGTTTGCCTTGTAAGGTAGGGTGTCAGGTAGGGTCAAGGTCAGTCCCTGCCAGCTGGGGTCTTCATCAAAGGGGCTGGGGAACCTGGGATCAGCTTATCTTTCTTTTCCATTTATAGATCCAAAATATGGGCCTGGAGAATTTCTTGTTCCAGCTGTCTTTTGGGGTGAACTTCTCTGAGAAATCTGCTGGATAACCACTGGAAGGAATTGGGGGGGAGTTTGCTTGCAAACTGGCCAGGGGGACATGAAAGGGGACAAGACCAATTGATGCAAAATTCTAGCATTTTTCTAAAAATACTAGAATATGTGAGTTTGACAGTAACAGAAATACTTACCAAACAACATGTGACAGAAGGGTGACAAGAGGCTGGTAACCCAAAGATAGGGAATATGAATGGGGAGGTATGAAGACAGAGAGGTTTTCCTGCACAGGATCAGGAGAGAAACCAACAAAGCCAAATTTAAAAATGAGTTGGAAGTTGGGGCGGTGCCTGTGGCTCAGTGAGTAGGGCACCGGCCCCATATACCGAGGGTGGCAGGTTCAAACCTGGCCCCAGCCAAACTGCAACAAAAAATAGCCAGGCATTGTGGCAGGTGCCTGTGGTCCCAGTTACTCTGGAGGCTGAGGCAAGAGAATCTCCTAAGACCAAGAGCTGGAGGTTGTTGTGAGCTGTGATGCTACAGTACTCTATGGAGGGCGATAAAGTGAGACTCTGTTTTTAAAAAAAAAAGAAAAGAAATAAAATGAGTTGGAGGTGGCTGAGGGCACATATGACAGAACAGGAGCTTTGGGCCTGGATTTGAATTCCAGCTCTGCACTCAACAAACCTGCTGTAAGGCTTAGTACCAGGGCTCTCAGAACCTGCATTTTCTTAGCTGCCAGTGAAGATGACAATACCCTTCACAGAGATGTGGTAAAAATTACATGCAAACATTTAGTATGAGACAAAGTGAGAACTCAGTCAATGTTAAGTGGCTATTTTTTCCATTAGCATTATTATTATCACTATGTGAAATTCCAGGCCAAGTGGCTCATGCTGGTAATCCTAACACTCTGTGAGGCTAAGGTGGGAGGATTGCTTAAGGTCAGGTGTTTGAGACAAGGTTGAGCAAGAGCCAGACCCCATCTCTACTAAAAATAGAAAAACTGGCTATGCATAGTGGCAGGAGCTTGTAGACCCAGCTACTCAGGGGGCTGAGAGAGGAGGATCACTTGAGCCCGGGAGTTTGAGGTGGCAGTGAGCTCTAATGTCGTCACTGCGCTATAGCCTGGGCAGCAGAGTGAGACTGTCTGAAAAAAAAGAAATTCCAGAATAGCAAATAAATCCCAAATTTCTTGCTCAGCTGGCTCTGGTGGGAGGGAACCCGCCCATCTTTGCTGAGACTCAGTTTTACTTTCTTCACTTACCCCGTCTTCACAAATCTTTACAAACCCACCCTCCTGCCTCACACCTCACTCATGATCCGCTCTGAGGAAAGTGTTCCAAATCCACGTTAAAGTGGCTCTAGGTACTGCTTATGCAGGAGCTATCCTTTCCAAGTGGCATCTTTTTTAAAGCTAAATCTAGAAAGGAAAAATACATTCGTTTTTCAGTCTGGTAGTCCCTTGTTCAACAAACACTTCTTAGGTACCTAGTGTGTGCCAGGGACTCTCCGTAGCACTACAGATTCAGCAGTAAACAGGGAAGACAAAGTCCTTGTTCCAGATGAGAACAGCCAAGTGACCAGGGTAGGCCTTAAGGATTTGAATGGCACGAGGCAGCCTATCATGCCTAGAGAAAGAACTTTCCAAGCAGACAGAATAGCTTGTGAAGCCAGCGTGGCTGCAACTGTGGGCAAGAGGCAGGATGGTGCTGGATGAGGTCAGCTAGGTGGTAAGGATCAGATCATGAGGCCTTGCTAAGTTAGTGTTGTGAGTTGTGTTCCCATGAGAAAACACATGCTCGCGTCTTAATGCCCAGTGTATGGGAATCTTAACTTTAATTGGAAACAGTCTTTGCAGATGTAATCAAGTTAAAATGAGCACATACCGGCTCGGCGCCTGTGGCTCAATCGGCTAAGGCGCCAGCCACATACACCTAAGGTGGCGGGTTCGAATCCCCCGCCCGGGCCCGCCAAACAACAATGACGGCTGCAACCAAAAAATGGCCAGGCGTTGTGGCGGGCGCCTGTGGTCCCAGCTACTTGGGAGGCGGAGGCAGGAGACTCGCTTGAGCCCAGGAGTTGGAGGTTGCTATGAGCTGT
>CAUYQV010181666.1:0-15180 GCA_963574575.1 Galagoides demidoff
CGTTGTGGCGGGTGCCTGTAGTCCCAGCTACTTGGGAGGCGGAGGCAGGAGGCTCGCTTGAGCCCAGGAGTTGGAGGTTGCTATGAGCTGTGATGCCATGGCACTCTACCCAGGGGGATAGCTTGAGGCTCCGTCTCAAAAAAAAAAAAGAATACGTGTACCAAAAATTGTTAGAGGCAAAGCTACTATGCTGTACAATAGAATGCTTGAACTTATACCTCTTATCTAACTGAAATTTTGTATCCTTTGACCAACATCTTCCCCAACCCACTCATGACTATCATTCCACTTTCTACTTCTATAAGTTCAACTTTTTAAGATTCTATCTATAGGGAATACAATGTAGTATTTGTCTTTCTGTGACTGACTCATTTTACTTAACATAATGTCCTCCCAGTTCATCCATGTTGTCACAAATGGGAGGAGTTCCTTCTTTTCTTTCTATCTTTTTTTTTTTTTGAGACAAAGTCTAACTCAGTTGCCCTGAGGTTGAGTGCATGGCGTCATTGCTCAGAGAAACCTCAAACTCTTGGGCTCAAGTGACTGTCTTGTCTCAGCCTCCTGAGTAGCTGGGATGACAAGCACCTGCCACAACTCCTGGCCAGTTTTTCTATTTTAAGTAAAGACAGGTCTCACTCTTGCTTAGGCTGGTTTCAAACTCCTGAGTTCGGGTGATCCACCCGCCTTGGCCTCCCAGAGTGCTAGGATTACAGGCATGTTCCACTGGGCCCAGCCCAGGAGTTCCTTCTTTTTAAAGGCTGAATAATATTCCATTGTGTATATGTAGCACATTTGCTTTAGATAGATTCCACATCTTAGCTATCGTGAATAGTGCTGCAACGAATATGGGAGTGCTGATAACTCTTTGACATACTGATTTGATTTCCTTTGGACATATACCAAGCACAGGGATTTCTGGATCACATAGTAGTCCTGTTTTTTTGTTTTTGTTTTTTTTTGAAGTTTTGGCCAGGGCTGGGTTTGAACCCACCACCTCCAGCATATGGGGCCAGTGCCCCACTCCTTTGAGCCACAGGCACTGCCCAGTAGTCCTGTTTTTAATTTTTTGAGGAATTTCCATGTTTTCCATAACCAGCATGCAAGGGCTCCCTTTTCTCCACATCCTCTCAAAAACTTACCTTTCAGTATATGACAATGGCAATAGCCATTATACAAAGTGTGAGTTGATATCTCATTGTGATTTTAATTTGCATTTTTCTGATGATTAGTGATTTTGAGCATTTTTTTCATATGCCTGCTGGCTATTTTTATGTCTTCTTTTGAGAAATGTATATTTAGAACTTCTGCTCATTTTTAATTGGGTTGCTTTCTTACTATTTTTTTTTTCTTTTTGTTTTCTTACTATTGAGCTGCTTTATTTCCTAATTTATTTTGGATGTTAATCCCTTACTATTTTTTTTCTTTTTGTTTTCTTACTACTGAGCTGTTTTATTTCCTAATTTATTTTGGATATTAATCCCTTATGTGATATGTACTTTTCAAATATTTTTTCTCATTGTGTAAGTTGTCTTTTCAATCATTTGATTTGTTCCTTAACTATACGGAAGCTTTTTAGTTCAATGTAATCTCACTCATCCATTTTTGCTTTTGTTGTCTATGCTCCGAGTTTCATATCCAAAAAAATAATTGTCAAGACTAATATAATGGAGCTTTCTCCCTATGTTTTCTGCTAGGAATTTTACAGTTTTAAGTCTTACAGTTATTTTTAATGTAGAGTTGATTTTTATATAGTGTGAAATAGGTTCTAATTTCATTATTCTACATGTCAATATTCAGTTTTCCCAATATTATTTATTGAAAATTCTATCATTTCCCCATCATGGGTCTTTGTCACCTTTGTAAAAATCAATTGGCCATAAATACATGAATTTGTTCCTGAGCTCTTCATTCTACTTTATTGACCTCTGTGTCTGTTCTTATGTCAGTACTGTGCTGTTTTCATTATTATAGATTTGTAGTATATTTTGAAGTCAGGGAAGGTGAGGCCTCTAGCTTTAGTCTATTGTGGTTCTATACAAATTTTAGGATGGCTTTTTCTATTTCTGTAAAAAGTATCACTGAAATTTTGATAGGGATTACATTGAATCTGTAGATTTGGAGAGGACAGTATGAACATTTTAATAGTATTAATTATTTAATCCATGAATACAAGATGTCTTTTCATTTATTTGTGTTGTCTTTAATTTCTTTCATCAATGCTTTATAGTTTTCAGGGTACAGGTCTCCACCAGGAGGGATTCTTGTGTGATTTATTAGGAGAATAATCTCAGGAATAAGGAAAACAGAATACAGAAGCAGGATAACAAAGGCAAAGAAGCTAAGCAAGAAAATATTTCAGATGAACTCTCACCTTAACCTGATCCCATGGGTATCATTTTGTGTATAAATTGCTCTGAAGAGTCTAATTTACCTTGAGACAAAGAGTTGGGGATTTGTACCTCTGTCCTAATTAGTCACTGGCTATGGATCATTTTAGGGGATAGTCATAACTCCCAGATACCTTCAGGTGAAGTAGCTTCAGTTTCCCAAAGATAGTCATATAGGAAATATTATGAATGTGAGCCTTTAGCAACAGCACCCATAGCATACCAATGGAAGGATGGGCACACAAGACCATTAAAGTGATCCCTGGGAACATCGATGGAGAACTTACCTACAGTGCCTGCTAGAACTGCTCAGGCCTTTGGAATACTTCCTACATTTGAGAATTCCTCAACTTAGAAGTCCCAGATTCGTCAACAAAACCAGACAATTGCTTTACCAGGCTTTTACTGTGTTTCCCCGAAAATAAGACCTACCCAAAAAATAAGCCCTAGCAGGATTTCTATGCATTTGTTAAATATAAGCCCTACCCTGAGACGTAGTGATGGGCATGGCCATGCAGATATGCTGCATTGCTATGGGCGTGGCTATGCAGATATGCCATGCATTTCAGTGATGGGTGTGGCTATGCAGATATGCTACATTGCTATGGCGTGGCTATGCAGCTATGCTGCATTGCTATGGGCATGGCTATGCAGATATGCCATGCATTTCAGCATGGAGAGGAAGACATCCCCTGAAAATAAGCCCTAGTGTGTCTTCTTGAGAAAAAATAAATACAAGACAGTGTCTTATTTGGGGGGAAACACAGTACCTATATACTTACTCAGAGCTTGAATTGCAAGTTCGTGATATAGAGGAGCAGATTCTATGTGGACTCCAGTCTGTCCAAGACAGAATGGAATGATACTTCCATTTAATTTGCAGAGGCAACAGTTTCATATATTCTAGTGGCAGCATCTGGTGCTCACAGTAAGAGATATTGGCAGTTGTCAATGCCCTCTAACCAAAGAATACCAAGAAGACATATGAGTGATTGAACTAGTCATTGAACACTCATGGCTGGAAGGGAAAAAGTACACTGCAGAGAGAATGGTAGAGGGGACTTATTATAGGACTTGAGCTTATGCTAAGTGACTTGGGCGAGGGCTGAAAGAAACAGGGATTTTCTCTGGATTGTATGCTGTCAGGAAGTAGGGATAATTCTATGATTGAGTATCTCAATAAATCTTACCTAAGAGTGAAAAAGTCTTGTCCTGGTTCAAGGTAAAGTCCATAGTTAGTAAAGAAGCAACAGTCACTTCTAATAGCCAGGGTTGGGAGATGTCTGACCATTTTTATGGTTTGGAGCAATGTTTATGTTTTTGCATTAATCTGTTACCCTCCCAAGAGTACCCCTGTTCGATGATGGTAGCCTGAGAAATTTTTTTATGTTCAAAAAAGAACAAGGCCTAGCTATGAGTTCTAGACCAGTTCCTAAGAACACCAAGGCCTAGGTCATTGCTCTATCAAGACCACCTCCCTCAAGAGAGGATCTGCTGGGCAGTGCCTGTGGCTCAAGGAGTAGGGTGCCAGCCCCATATACTGGAGGTGGCAGGTTCAAACCTGACCCTAACCAAAAACTGCAAAAAAAAAAAAAAAAAAAAGACAGGATCTGCCTTTCTATTTCTCACAGTTCAAACTAGCTATACTGTCAGTGGTATTGTCATTTCCAGCTTGTGATTTTAAGTGCTATTTTTCATTGCACTGTCTCTATGTTTGGCATGCTGGCTTTCTCAGAGATTGTACAAGCTTCTAAACAGCCTCAAATAATTTATTTTCAATAACTTATTTTCTTCTTAAACTAGTCACGTTTGGGGTTTGGTTCTTTACAGCTAAGAACCCTGATGGATACACATCATCTCATCCTCTAATCCCCAGCTCCCAGGACAACATAGATTAACACTTCCCATTTGGATATTAAAAAAAGGAGATGGGCTAAGGAATTCCTGGATCCTTTGGAAGGGTGAATTGTCTTTGGGCCTCCTTGGATGTGCACTGCCATATTCAAGGTGTCAGAATGGGTTAGTATCTGCAGGGAGTGTGATAGGGTCAGATACTGAGGGATCTTAGATCCTTACAGGTAAAAATCTGATTTATTCTGTCTTTTTTTTTTTTAACAGCTACAACTCCCCACCACCACCAACAGTGTAGCAATATATGTTAGACAAGGACAGAAAAAAATGACTGGGAAATGAAACTTTGCAAAATCAAGTACAAGACTATTGACTTGGAAAGCAGGAGAAAGATTCTATTGCACTCTGTCATCATGCAGAAGGCTTTATGGAGTGATTGCAGTAGAAAGTAGACTTTGAGGGACAAGTAGGCTTTGACTCAGAAGCAACAAGGGAGAAGAACATCCAAATGAGGATTGTTAGCTCAGCCACCTAGCTTTGACCTTAGAGCGACCTTAGGACACTAGTGATCCTAGGCTTATTGTTTGTGATGACCTCAATGGATTGATAAACCATGATCCTCATCTACGGTACTGACTCCAAATCACCAGATTCTACTCCAGATATTCCTCAATAGAATTCTAGCTCCGGAAAAGCCAGAACTTCTTCTTCATGTTTATATCACTAGCTCCTTAAATAGTGGTCAATGCGCAAAAAGCAAGCACTTAAGATCTTCTTCAGCTCCAGTCTTCTGTTTGTTTCTTATTACTGGAATTTCATATTAATTTGTTCTTGTTGGATGACCAAACTGGAGTGTGGTCGAGATGGTAAGTGGCATTTACTCAGCTCCACTCTGCTTAGCTTTGGGAGCAAGTTCTTAGCTGGTGGATTGGCTGGTATTGTCTCTTTGCCATCTTGAGGTTTAGGGTTTTCTCGGCATCTGTGTTGGTGGATGAAGTTGCGAGGGTACTGACGTTGACGCCGCTGCCGACCCTGGGTTTCATCTCCTTGATTCTCTTTATTGTTTTCATTGCCGACCTCTCTGGGCTGTCTTTGGCAAGGAGACCCCCTGCAGAACTGTGATGGATAAGCCCGAAACATATTCCCTCTTACTGGTCGACCTTGTTCTCCTACACTCTGGCTGTCAGCACCCTCGCTCACGTCTCCCTGCACAGGAGGGTTGGCATCTTGTAGTCGAGCCCATAGAGTCTCCACATGTAGTCAGGTGGGAAACTTTTGGCTGTTGTTGGGCCTCCTGGCCTTCAGGTGCACTCTACAATCCCTTGTTCTTTCCCCTACCCTCACTATTGTAATTCTAGTGGTAATTGCATGCAGGGTCCCTGCGACTCTGGTAGTGCCTATGATGGTTTAGGTCTGCTGCGTATTTACTTCCTTGAACTGGAATCCCACCTGGGCCTGTAACATTGCTGCCTCGGCACCCTTTCTCCTTCAATGATATCAAACTCATAGACTCTCCATCTCCTATGCTGCGAAGGGACTTCCTGGGGTTATTCTCCTTTATAGCAGTTTGGTAGACAAACACATCTTCCTCGGTTGTCATTCCTGTTGATAAAATCATAGCTGCTTCTTACGTTGAACCATTTTACGTTCCCAAAACCTTTGATGCGATGATCTTCTTGTCCCCGCCAGCAGGTGGCGCTGCTGCCTCTGGTGCTGCCGGGCTTGGTGTTGGCAGCGCTGAGGGCGGGCGTGGCGGGAGGGCGGTGGTGGCCGCGGTCGCTGGGTCTCGGCCTCGCTGCTTAAGGTTGCGGTAATGGTAACTGGAGCCAGCTGTGGCAGTTACGGCTCCTCCCAAGGTATGACAGTAACTAGGCCAGCGGCAGCGGTCCTGCTTCCCTGGGCTCCCTGAGGTCTGCTCTCCACTCCTGCTACCCATCGAACTGTTGTTGGCCACTGTCCTGAGACCAAGAAGGGCCTTATTACTAACTGGCCATGGGGTTTGTAGTGACGCTTGGAGAAGCTAGAGAGCTGAGTTAGATTTGGAGACAGGAGGAAATCTGAGAATACAGAAGAATGATTGGGAACTGGAGGAGGGTGGCTAGTAGGGAGGTGGAGGCTTATAAGAAAAACAAACTTCCCATTTCACAATTTTATGTAGGGCCGTGACTGGCTCCTGCCCTCCAAGGATTTAAGGTCAATGTAAATAGATCAAATTGCCTGGATATGCCACTCACATGCTGTGTGACCTCGGGCAAGTAACTTAAAATCTCTAGTTTCTTCATCTTAAAAGGGGGCTGATAATAGCGTCTGCCTTACCGGGGGGTTGTTGTGAGGATTAAAGGAGATAACGTGTAAAACACAACAGTGCCTAGCACAAAGTTAGTGCTGTACAAGTCATAGCTATCATCGTCATCGTCATCATCCATCAGTTGAGAGTATTTTATTTTATTTATTAAATAATAGCTTGTACCTTAATGCATTTATGGGGTTCAATGTGTTGGTTTTATATATAATTTAAAATACAACAAACTGGTTAACATAGCCTTCACTGCACTTTCTTAATTATTATGTTAAGGCATTTCTACTCTACACTCAGTAGATTTGACATACACCCTTGTAAAATGCACCATAAGTGTGGCCCGGCCAATTACCCTCTCTCCACCCTTCCCCCTCCTCAAATCATTCATCCTATTTCCCTTTACTCCCTGGAGCTAAGGGGTTTGGGAGACAACATTTCTGTACTGCATTATTTCCTTGTGTAGACAGATAGGAGCTTGGAATTGGAGCACAGTCCAGGCACAAGATTGTGACTCTAGGAAAAGACTCCAGGTCCTATAAATAGCAGGGAACAGAGGCTGCAAATAGGTTTCTAGTATTAGATAAGGGTTTTGTAAACTGTATTCTATTTTTTTTTTTTGCAGTTTTTGGCCGGGGCTCGGTTTGAACCCACCACCTCAGGCATATGGGGCTGGCGCCCTACTCCTTTGAGCCACAGGTGCCGCCCAGTAAAGTGTATCTTTAGCTATCTGTCTCAATGTACCTGTTAAAAATTCTCTACTGCAAACATGTACATTAAAATTCTGGGGGACTCAGAAATGTGCATTTTAACAAAGTGTCAAGGTTGGGTTATCAGATTAAGAAATAAAAATACATGATGTCCAATTAAATTTGATGTTCACATGAACAACCAATCATATTTTATTATAAATAAATTCCAACTGTTGAAAGTGACATATTTACACTAAAAATTATTATTTTTATCTGAAATTCAAAGCTAACTGGGTGTGCTGTAGTTTCTCTAGCAGAGTACACCTGGTTTCAATAGACTGTGAAGTCACAGGACAGCTTCTTCTTTTTTTTTTTTTTTGGCCAGGGCTGGGTTTGAACCTGCCACGTCTGGCATACGGGACCAGCTCCCTACTCCTTTGAGCCACAGGCACTGCCCCAAGACAGCATCTTTAGAGGAACTGATGTTCTGGGCAAACTGTCTTTCCAAGAACTTATGTCAGGGAAATTAGAGATGGAAGCAGTTATGAAAACAGGAGTGTGAAGGGACACTGGTCAAAGTGAAAGAACAGAGTCCCTCAATCAGTAGCCCTGGACAAAATCAACGCAGTGCATAAGGCAACCAATTGACCCCAAGTTCTGAATTTTTTCCTAGGCCTAGAGCGACGATTCTCAATGCGTAAATCCACATTAGAGGGCCTCCCCTATTGAATCATAAAATGAGGGTTCAGGAGTCAGTTTTTCAAAAAGCATCTCCTAGATTTCTGATACTGCTCCCCTGTCCCCATTTTGAGAACCACTATCGTTAAGCTTTAGCCAGCAAGTAGAACAGAATGTTAGTCAGATACCCATAAAATGTGCCTACCATCCTTACCCTGATTTAGCAGATGATAGATTTCGTTAATACAACCCAGCCAGCCTTCTTCTACCCCTATCCCACAGATTCTTCTCTCTGTACTACTAATAAGCGATGCTCTGAGCCCTGTAGCCCTGTGGCAATTCCCTTCATCATGGCTGTTGTCAAGGCCTTAGCAGGCACTAGTCAGCACGCCTGCTTACTAGCTTGAGGACACTGGATAGAAAGCTGGATCCATTTTCCTGATGAGGTTATATTCTGAAAGTTCCCCTGCTGTCATCATGTCAAATGTGGGCTGTATTTACGGGTCTTATTTTCCAGAGCCACTCGCCATCTATTATGTGGTTCTGTTATCAACCCAGCACAGCCAGTTCTGCCTCCCGCCTGCTGCCTTATCACCTTTTCATTATTACTCGAAAGTCAGCACGGAAGAGTCCACCTTCTGATGGATTAAGAAAGTACTTACTCGGATGGGACTTCCATTCCCAATCCTGCAAGGATGAAAGAAATGCCTTTTCATGGGAAGGCCCCACAAAACACTGGTGCCAATGGACCAGCTTAATTGGTGTTTCCCACCAATCGGGCTCCCCATCAATCCCAGGCATGAGGTGAAGGGGAGGCTCCCTAGACATGAAGGAAAGTTTTATCTTAGCTGCTGCCCAACCCCAGCACCACCAGAGCCCTTTGCACAATGGTTTAGAGTCTATGGCATAAGTTTGTTACGAAATGACATTCTCAGGCATTTCAGAGACGAATTAGCTACTGGTAGGAGAGCATGGAGGCCATGCAATATAGCCAGGCAGGGCAAACACTCACAGATGGACAGATACAAACGCAGAGATTTTTTAAATTAAAAAACAGGTGGCAGAATTGAGGTCTACAAAATCCATAGGTGAAAAGCAAATGCCAAATACCCAATGGAGGCACATTTCTCAGTGTTTTAGCATCTCCTGTGGCTCTGGTCAGTTTGTCTTCTATGAGAACTATTGGTGTCATCTTATCTGTCCCCATCCCCTTCTGGACTGTAGATTCCTTGAGGGTAGGTAAGAGAGCAGTAAGGGAGACGCTATTCTTATCCCCCTTTTAAGATGAAGAAACTAAAGTACTCACAGCGCTTAGCATTAGGCCTTGTTTAGAGTAAGTACTTTATAAATATTTATAAAATAAATACAGAAAGGCAGGCAATAGAAGAGAAAGCGTGGGGCAACTTTAAAATCGGGACCAAGCGTCAGTAGTCGAATCCAGAGCAGACAAAGGCAGTTATAGACCAGAAGAAAGAGCAACAAAAGGGCATTAAAAATGGGCAGACCTCACTTGGGGCAGGATTTGAGCTGTAAGTGGTAGTTCCCTGCCAGTAAGACTCACAGAAACATTGAAGCTGTTTATGTGATCTGTTGCTGAGAAGATCTTTTAAAATGAGAAGACATTAATGAAGGTCACGTGAAATGGAAAATACATGTACCATCTCATCCCTTGCTTGGTTCCACATCTGCCTTTGTGTTACTCTCCTCTCCTTCTTCCCCCTAACTATGAAATCCTCTCTATACTTCGAGGCACAGTTCCACAGGTCTCCACAAAGTTGAAATTCATGTCTTCCATCTGATCTCAATCCAAATAACCCCTACCCTGGGGGGTGCATAGAAGTTTAGGTCTGTGATGACAATCACCACGTCCTTTATTTCTTTCGAGATACTCCAAGCACCTAAAATAATAGTAGCACTTAAAAATGGGCCCACTATAAGGGCTTAATAAACATTTGTTGGTTGCTAGATTTATGGTGAATAAAAAATTAATCTTCCAGAATGCTGTAGGTGATCCCTGTCCTATGGAAATAGTTTTCTTTTTTTTTTTAATTGTTGTTTGGGATTCATTGAGGGTACAAAGAATTAGGTTACACTGATTGCATTTGTTAGATAAAGTCCCTCTTGTAATTGCGTCCCACCCCCAAGAGGTGTGCCATAGACTGTGACCCCCAATCTCCCTCCCTCCTGCCTTCCCCACTTGCTCATTGCCCTATCCCCCCTTGTATTAGATCATCTACTGCCTTCATATTAGAAGAGAGTACATTGGATTCTTGCTTCTCCCTTCTCGTGATGCTTTACTAAGAAGAATGCGTTCCCCCTCCATCCAGGTTAATACAAAAGATAGAAAGTCTCCATCTTTTTACTGTGGAAAAAAGTTTTAATTTGACTTAATTAAATACAAATCTAGGCCTGTCTCATGCCAAATAGGCCTGTTATCCTTTGGGGATTATTTTTCCTTGCCTAGTGGAACAGCAAGTCTGTTATGATTAAAGAATACGAATACATCTACCTCGGGTGCAGCTGGTACAGGAAGTTGGAATGAGTGACATAAAACCCTTCAGTGCGATGACTGATGGTGTGTGTTTCCTTTTTAATCAAGAAGAAAGGACTAGAAACCATGGTAGAAACCTTAGATCCTATATTGCTTGATTGTTAAACAAGAGGAATCTGGCTTATTTCAGAGAAGAGTCAGAGGCCACACAGGGATGACGTACTAAGAGATGGCAAGAAAAGTGAAGGGAGTCGGAAATGCTCAGGGCACAACAGATCAAAAGCAGGGACAAAGAATCCCGCCAGGAAATCAGAACCCAGAAGAGAAAAAATGGTGGGGAGAAGGATAAGAAATCCTGCCAGGATAAGAACCTGGGACATCTGGGGAGAAGATGAATTAAGTTGTTACATTATTACTCGAAAGAGGAAATTTCCAGTTGAAAGAAATAAGAGTCTTTGAGCAGAAATTACCCCGAATTTGAGATGTTTGGGGGGAAAAAAGAGCTCAAATCCCAGAATTTGCCACCCTAATACAGAAGTGTAGTAGATAGCCTTCTAAGATTCCCCGCACCCTGCAATGATATCTGTCTCCCGGGATTCACATCTTTGTGTAATCCTCTTCTGTTGTATAGACCACTCCCCCTAGCGTCGAGAATGAATGGATCTAGCCTTGCTTCTAACTAATAGAAAACAATAAAAATGAAGGGATGTCGTTTCTGCGATTCGGTTATACCACGTAAAAGATTGTGACTTCCATTGTTTTTGCGTGTGCCTTTTCTCTTGCTCTCTTTTGCTTGCTCACAATAATGAAGCCAGCCTCCACATTGTGAGCTGCTCTTGGGAGAAGTTCGTGTGGCAAGGAACACAGGGCGTCCTCTAGCCAACGGCTGATGAGGAACTAAGGCCCTCACTCCAACAGCCTTCGAGGAGCTGAATCCTGCCAACATCCACTAAATATGCTTAAAAGTGCATCCTGTCCCATTACAACCTGGAGGTGATTGTGGCCCTGGCCATCACCTTGTGTATGGACATGAGAGACTTGAACCAGAGAACAAAGCTAAGATATCCTCGGATTCCTGACTCACATACAATGACAAATGCATGATGCTATACACCAGTAACATTGTGGGCACTTTGTTACGCACGATGGATAACTAATATAATAGCGAATGTAGCCTCTGCATTCATGCAAAGCCAGGGTAAAAGTGACGTGGGCTATGTAACGTTTTAAGGATACACGTCACAGCAAATATTAGATTTGAGTGCTGACGATTACAAGGCATCAGGCAAGTGGACTATTTTAGGAACAAGATCCTTAAAAAGGCCCTTGTCCTGTTCCTAGCAAGGACACATAATGAAACGGAATCAAGGATACAGAGAAGGAAGTTTCAACTAAGGACTCGAGGTCAGAGACTACAAAGAATTGGCAGCCTGGGTCTGTCGCCATCTAGTCAACCCGGACATCTATCTTTACCAGAAACAGGGAGGAATGACATTTTAAATATGCTAGGGTTGTAAGGCTGCGTTCGTCGCTCTAACACTGGTCTTTCTCTCAGTTTAAATATTCTGGATGACCTCCTTTTCAAATCTTCACTAGAACAATGAGGGCTCGGATGGGAAGGAGAAATAGAAGTTCCCAGTTCTGTTTGTAGCTTCCTAGTGTAAATCGCAGAGGATGTCGATCGGGACGAGTGGGGAATAGTAACCTAAGCAGGGTAGTGACAGGAAGGCAGAGTGCCTATAAATAGCTACTGAACCTACTTGTTGTTTTCTGGGGCAGGGGTTGAGGGGTGATCTGGGACTTGAAGGTCAGAGCTCAGGCAATATGCATGCCCTTCGCGCGTTCCAGCTCTTCTTAGCCCTGAGTTTTCTGATGTATCAAAGTGGGAGGGGGTGAAAGAGACACAATAACCAAGTGAATGAGGCAAAAGCTATATTACTTAGTTTGATGTAAGCACTCCAAATTGTATTAAAAAAATCAACACCTTGTACCCCACATATGCATAAATGTATTCATGATCTATGTGGATATGACTTAACAATAAATAAATAAATAAAACTTGGGATCTAAGTGACTGATTTCCTCAGCCTTGTTTTGGATTCTCCATCTTTTTAGAGCACTGATGACACGGCTTTTTATGTCCATCATCACAGATACTGCTATTTCTTTCCTGGTCCCAGGTCTCACCTAAGAAGCCCTGCCCTCCTATCATTTGTGCCCTTTCACGATGCCAGAAAATAATTACCTGTATATTTCACTGTTTGAGTTTCACAACAATCCTATGGAATGGATAAGACAGGCATTGTTATTCCGACTTTATGGATCAAGAAACTGATATCTAGTGAAGTTGATCAACTGGTCTAAAGGCACATAGCTGGTTAGTGCTAGAGCTGGTGGAGAAGCCAGATCATGGGACTCCTAGTGCAGCACCCTTTAAAAGAATATTCCTCCAATTTGTACAAATAATCAACACAGTGAATTCCATAATGGCATAAATGTATTCATGATCTGTGTACAAACAACTTAATAAAAAATAATGGAATAAAATAAAATAAAAATAAATTTAAAAAAAATTCCACGCTGCTTAAGAAATACCTTGGAAGTGAGGCGGGGCTGGATGGGTGGAGGGAGGGTGATTCGAGAGATCACCTCTATGGTTTATCTTACAAAGGTACAAGTGAATCTTTCTAAATGTAGAATATAAAAGTCTTAACACAATAACTAAGAAAATGCCATGTTAACCAGTTTGATGAAAATATTTTAAATTATATATGAAAACACCACACTGTACTCCATGATTGCATTAATGTACACAGCTATTATTTAATTAAAAAAAAGAAATACCTTGGAAGAAAGTATTGCAAAAATACTAGTGTTCTTCAGTGTATAATTATATTGGCCCTTTCAAAAATGGATGGTTTGTTTTTACTTTCTGACCTCAGTAATTACAGAAAGAGTTTCACATACACAATACAAATAAGCCCTAAATGAGCTTTTTATGTAGCACTGGATAACTTCCAGAAGTCCCTTCACTAATGTCTCTTAGTCTTTAAAAGCCTTTTCCCAATAGTGATCCGTGGTATACCAAAATGTGCTCTCCCAAGGAAGGGTACCATGCTGATGTGATGGGGACCTGATGAGTGTAACAAAGATAAATGGGTTTCATTACTACAGGGCTTCTCAGAGCCTTTAATACATAGTACTATGCAAGGTTATATGCAAAGTAAATCTACATGATTGAATTGAATTTAAAATATGCAGCTTAACCAAATTTATTTTACAAAAGAATTCATTTTTTCTCAGAACATCTTGAGGAACTGGCATACATCAGAATAGTTTGGGAAATGTTGGTCTATGAACTATATAAAATGTGCTTTATAAGTTTATTATATTAATACACAGATCTTCAGTCCTGGAAATCATGAATGAAAAAGATTTCACTAAACACACTTAAAAATATTCTAGACTGCTTCTTTCTGGGACAGGTGGAGGGACTTGAACATTGGAACTGTGTTAGAAACTTGTTTTACTCCCGATAAAAAGGCAAAGCTCTTCTCCCCTCACTACTGATGACATGGAGTTTGGGAAAGTGAGCCAAACACTTAAACTCTCCACTGAGCTGGCTCTAACCCAGCATGTGTGCTAAGCCCTCTGTGCAGCCCTTACACAATTATAGGTCATGCTCCATTATTCAGCCAAATAGCTCAGGAAGTTTCAGGACACAGCTAAGGTTCTGAACTTAATGAGTTTGAAAAGACACAGCCCTGAAGAGGGGAAGAAGAGAGAAAGAGAGACAGATAGGCAAATGTTAGACTAATACATGTAGCCTTACAACCCTAGAATTATAAAGTTAATTTTGTCCTATTGAGATGAACACACACATAAACTATCTTGGTAAACTTCTGAAGGGGCTCTGTGTGATGTGCTGGGACCCTCGGCTCATCTGAGATTGGAAACAAACATAATAGCTTTCTCCCTGCTCTTAGTACCATCATTTTGAGATGATGGTGTAGTAATAATTCCTGAGAGTAATTGCCATAGTCATTTTCTTTAACTTGGGAGGGAAGCTCTGGCTTAAAAGTGTAAGTTTCCAGAATATTAGAGCTCAAGAAGACCAAAAAGTATCTGGTCTTATTATGACTCAATTTAATTAAAGGCGGAATTGTTTGAAAACTTTAAGTAAGACTACCTATTTTACATAAAAGCATGCTTTCTGATAGAAAGACA
The DNA here is from genome assembly GCA_963574575.1 of Galagoides demidoff. Lineage (NCBI taxonomy): Eukaryota > Metazoa > Chordata > Mammalia > Primates > Galagidae > Galagoides > Galagoides demidoff. Next base: position 14,623 of record CAUYQV010181666.1, read on the forward strand.
ATGTGAGCCACATATATAAAAGGCATTCTGTATCACAAGAATGGAGGAAAAAGTATCCAATGTACACACCCCTATTATGAAACTAATTTATACCTTTTATATGAAAGCTATAACCAAATAGCCTAAGAATGTGGGGAGAGGGGAGGGAGAAGGGAGGGGGGTAATGGGTGGAGGGAGGGGGATTGGAGGGACCATTTTTGAGGTTTATCTTACAGGGGTACAAGTGAAACTCTCTAAGAGTAGAATCAGAACGTTTTAAAACAATAACTGAGAAAATGACATGAGGGCTGTGTTGATCAGTTTGATGGAAGTATTTCGGATTGCATGTGAAAACCCACACTGTACCCCAGAAGTGCATTAATGTACATAGTTACCATTCCAAAAAAAAAAAAAGAGGAAATATATCTTTTCCCCTTTATGTTGACCAACAGACAAAAGATTTAATTTTGGAATCTTGACCTAAGTTTGTGTTTTTCAAATAGAAATGACCAAGTATTTGCCCTATGAATATACCATTAATATGTAACATGTGTTTGTTTGCATATGAATACACGTGAG
>CAUYQV010181667.1:0-46027 GCA_963574575.1 Galagoides demidoff
TCCCCCTGGGTAGAGTGCCATGGCATCACAGCTCATAGCAACCTCCAACTCCTGGGCTCAAGCGAGTCTCCTGCCTCCACCTCCCAAGTAGCTGGGACCACAGGCGCCCGCCACAACGCCCGGCCATTTTTTTGGTTGCAGCCGTCATTGTTTGTTTGGCGGCCCGGGCTGGGGATTCGAACCCGCCACCTTAGGTGTACGTGGCTGGCGCCTTAGCCGATTGAGCCACAGGTGCCAAGCCACCCTTCATTACTTTTTATTCTCACAGTAAAAGTAAACATCAGCAATGTTATTACATGGTCAGATTCACCCTCACAGGTTACAAAGTTACACAATATCTTCTTATCTTAAAGAGGTTATATCTTCAAAGCATTTTTATTCTAGACTAAATTTATAGTTAGTTAACACTTCACTGGGTGCACAGAGTGCCCTGGGTCCTTGACCGATGCCATGGAGTCCAGTCTCCCAAATTATCTATGACAATAGGCCTCGGAAGTGAAAACTAATGTGCAATGTCAGCACATGGGCTCGTCTGGTCTTGCCAGGGCCTGACCAGCAGTGCCCTGCATGAAATGGCTGTTCAGGTGAACAGTGGCTGGTGCCATCCTTGCTCAGTGAGTTTGGCCAAGTTATTAAATCCCAGTTTGCTCAGCTGTAAAATGGGGGGAAGTAATAATATAGAGCTCAATTAGGTGATGTTAAGAATTATGAGTTGCAGGGAGAATAAATAACTTGCTAAAGGACATTACAGGTTTAAAATGGCAGAGCTGGGTGGTACCTGTGGCTCAAAGGAGTAGGGCGCCGGCCCCATATACCAGAGGTGGCGGTTCAAACCCAGCCTCAGACAAAAAAAAAAAAGGCAGTGCTGAGCTGTTCCCTAACCTAAAACCAGCCTACTCTTATTGGTTCATGTGGGATATTTGTCTTGTTCAGTATATCCTTATCATTTTGTAGGCTATACCAATAGCGGAATTGGGCCTGAGTTTAGATATTAGGAAACAATGTTTTTACTTTATCAGAAAGACTTCTGTGCTGTTAAAATAAATGGATTGTTTGCTGGAGTCCAAGGATTATTTAAAATTATTTCTTGGGATAGTAAAATGTGATTTATGTGAAAGACCCCCTGCCCCCGCCAAAAATATGCTTACAGAATGTATTTACTGGGTTTAATGTAAACTCAAATTAATTTTTTTATTTTAAATTTATAACAGGAGAAAAGTTTTGTTTCAGATTTTTTAAACAAAAGAAAAAGTTTTATTTAATTTGCATATGGAGGGGAGGCTCACAGGAATAACTAAAAACCGTGAAGGCGTGGTCAGACCTGGAAGCTTACTGACCGTTTCAACAAAGTACAGTTAATTTGTGGAGAAGGGACCAGACAATGGAAAGGATTCTGAGCTTCTAGAGGTGGTAAAATTGTAAGAAGATAAATATTTCTGGGTGTTGTGCATTGATACGAGTCTAGAGTTGCTTCTGTTCTGTCCTTCCCAGTCGAAAGAAGACAGGAAAGGGAAGACCTTCACAAAGGGAAATCTGTGCCCCACTTTTGGGTAAATTAGGGGAGGGTTAGGGAGGTTTTATTTGTTTGTATTTTTAGTGTCCACTGTTTCTTGGTTGCCATAAGCTCAAAATAATCCTTATGCTAACATTGCATATTTTACACTCAAATTATTTACTTAACAATTACCTAGCGTTTATAACAAGCTAAATGTTTTTCTAAGACTTAGCACTTCACAGACAATCAATTCGGCTAATCCTCAGAGCAACCCTATGAGGCATGTACTATTGTCTCCATGTTGCCAGAAGGGGAATCTGAGACCTGGAAAGGTTGAGTAAACTGCCCAAGGTCACACAGATTCCAGCCTGTGCAACCCAACTTCAGACTTCATGCTGTTAAATGAGTGCGTGGGAAAAAACCTGTTTCTCTTGTTTAAAAACAACTTATAAGAAACCACCTTTCTCCATGTTGGCACCCTCTGTGACTCCTAGTCATTCCTGCCCAAACTCTCTCCACATTTCAAATTTCCCACTTGTGCCAAAATTCTGAACTTCCACAATTGCCAAAATCCAAGATCTCAAATGGCAAAATCCAAAATGGCACCTTTTAATCTGCTGCCCTCCAGGTAATAGTAACAATTACAAGAAGATACACCGTGGCGTTAGCAGCCACTGTTAACCCGAAAGGCCATTTCATGCAAGGCATGGCTGGTCAGGCCCTGACAAGGCTGGGTGAGCCTATGTGCCAGCATCTGGAGATTGTTTATTTATTTCCAAGGCCTACTGTCATAGATAAGTTGGGGACCTGGATTTCATGGTACCTGTCAAGGATCAGGGCACTCCGAATCCAGTGAAGGGTTAATGGGCTGTAAATTTATGCTTTGAAGATATAGCCACCTTGAAAGCAAGAGATATTTTGCCTTTGTAGCCTAAGGGGGATCTGTTTAATGTATACTATGCTGATTAATAACACTGCTGATGTGTGCTTTTACTGTGAAGGTATAAAAATAACAAGAAGAAACAAGAGAGCAGAGCAGAAGAAGAGATTGAAGCGATGTCCTCACTGTTCTCCTGAAGTCCTGGCTCTTCTATAAGTAAAAGTGAAATGGTTGATCTCTCATCCGCTTCTCTGTTGAGTGGCTTGAGTGACAGGTGGACGGACTCCTGAGTCTGGCAGCAGTGGTGCTTAGAGAAGGGCTTTGGCGGTGCTGGGCTTCATTCTTTACTACTGCTAACTGGATATCAGACCCCCAGCTTTATGGACCCTATAAACTTTTATAAGTCTCAGTTTCCTCATTTTAAAAACGAAGCTACTAATATGTTCCTTGTCAGAGTTGTTCTGCTTGAATATTAAATAGTAAGCAGTAAAAACTTAGAAGTTTAAAATAGGTTTAAGAACAATAGTAATCCCTTAGTGTTGTTATTAGGACTAAAGAGTGTAATACATGTAAATGCTTAGCATGGCATCTGCCTCAGTAAATACTTGATAAGTGTTAGCTGTATTATTATCAAATAATCTTTAGCCCAAATTTGTAGATTATGTAAAATCTCATTTAATCGTTTAAATAAAATCCATTATAAATAATGCTTGTTTGGTACGTGTAGCAGATACTCCCAGACTTCTGGGCATGTCTCATGAGTTTACTGTTTGTATTTAACTACTTTTCTCAGGTCATGATTTGTTTTTATAATTGAGAGGCAGTCTACATTTTCTGCTTAAACAGAATGACGTTAGGAAACAAGTATTCTCAAGGTCTCCCCTAGGTTTTAACAAAAAATAAAAGCTTATAGCACTTGCCATTTCCATTAATTAGAAACAGGTAATAGATCCTATGAAAATTATTATATTACTTTCTCCTACCAAAGACCAATGGTGACTCTCTCAGTAAAGATGGCTGAGTTATCAACTTTGACCATGCATTAGAATTACCTGAGGAGTTTTTTAAAAAATATTAACATGTTTACCTTATAGTCCAAGATTCAGATTATAGTCTGGGGAGGGATCTAGGTATTACCATTTTAAAAAATTATACTAACTGGATCTTAGTCAGTGCACTAAGTCACAACACACCAAAAAACAAAACAAATGATAGTATCAAGGACTAGAAAACATACATACACCTGTCATGATAAGATTATGTACAGAGAAAATTCAAGAGCATCTCCAAGACTATTAAAAGCCTTTCCAGGCTATGTTGGAAGACTCCGACACTGTTGCTGTTGTTGCATTTGGTTCTCTGCTCTGCTGGAGAAAAAGTGCAGGCACATCTTTCTTATGGGAGAAGTCTCGTCTCTCAGCTTGTGAGCAATGTTGGAAACAGAAATCAAGAAAGAGGGGAAGACCATCATCTTCTGACACTGAGGGAAAGCTAAGTGGGAAGATGCAGCGCATAATGCAAAATGCAAAATGGCAACAAAGGTTTTGCATGGTTTGCAGCAGAAAAAACAAGAAAGGGGAAGGAGAGAAACCATTTCCTACTGTGACACGTGCAAGAGGAAGCCTGGAGTTTGCTCCAAGAAGTGTCATGCTCAAAAAAATTATAAACAAAAATAAACAAAAACACTTTATTTTATGTAACCTAATATATATAATAAAATCATCAGGATGGCACCTGTGGCTCAAAGGCAGGGCGTCGGTCCCATATGCTGGAGGTAGTGGGTTTAAACCCAGCCCTGGCCAAAAACTGCAAAAAAAAAAAAAAAAATATATATATATATAATAAATAAATGATTTCCTTGTATAATTTTTTAAAAAAATCATCAGATGAGGCTCGTGCCTGTAGCACAGTAGTTATGGCTCCGGCCACATGCACCAAGGGAGGCAGGTTTGAACCTGGTCCTGGCCTGCTAAACAACAACGACAACTGCAACAAAAAAAATAACCAGGCATTGTGGTGGGTGCCTGTAGTCCCAGCTACTTGGGAGGCTGAGGCAGGAGAATAGCTTAAGCCCAAGAGTTTGAGGTTGCTGTGAGTGGTAATGCCACAGCGTTCTACCAAGGGTGACATAGTGGATCTCAAAAAAAAAAAAAAAAAATCAGATGAGCTAATATTTATGTTTTTCTCTTTTAAAACTGTAGAATAATTACAAGTAATTATACCAACCTCTTTCCAACCCAAAATATATAAGAGCTGGGAGTATGCGGCTGGAGGAAACATTGGATTGGAAAGGGTTTTAATTAGTAAGTGAATTTACAAAAGTTTCTAGGTATTAAAATCCATATACAAAAGTTAATTGTGTTTGCATATATCAGATACAAATAGAAAATTAAGTAAATATCATTTACCATAGCATCACAAAGTATCAAATGCTAGGAGTGAATATTAAGAGTGTGCATTCACCTGGATGGAGTTGAAACACAACCTTCTCAGTAAAGTATCACAAGAATAGAAGAGCAATTATCCAATGTACCATACTAATACGAAGCCAGTAGATGATCTAATTCACACCCACATAGGAGAAAAACTCATTTCAATTCAAGTTGGGGGGAAGGGGTCTTGGGGTGCTCCCACTTAATGGACACAATGTAGGAGTGTATGGCACACTTTCTGGGTGTGGGACACAACTACAAGAGGGATTCTACCCAACAAATTCAAATATTGTGATCTGGTTGTTTATATCCTCACATTAACCTGAAATTAAAAAAAAGTGTGTAAAATCTCTATACTAAAAACTAGAAAAATTACTAAGAAAAATTAAAGAAAACTTAAATGAAAGGCAAGGTCTGCTATGTTCAGTTATTAGAATCCTTAATATTGTTTAGACTTCAATTCTCTCAAATTGATATGTTGTTTCAATGCAATCCCAATCAAATCTTCACCAAGCTGGTTTTGATGGAATGGATTGACCAATGATATATTTACAGAGAAATGCAAAGAACCTATAACAGCTAAGGCCACATTGGAGAAACAGCAGCAAAAAGAACTTAAATGATCAGATTTTAAGACTTAGTATAAAGTTACAGCAAGTAGGACATGATGGTATTAGCATGAATGTAATTAAATAGGCAAACAGAATGTAATAGAGAATTCAGAAACAGAACACCACAGAACACTGCAATTCAGTAAAGGGAAAAGATAGTCTTCAATAAATAGTGCTGGGTCAATTGAATAACCACATGAAGAAAATGGACCCTTGACCACCATCTCATATCATATGAAAAAATTAATTTAAAATGAATCATAGACCTAAATGCAAAAGCGAAAACAATGAAGGGTCTAGGAGAAAATGTAGAAGAATAACTTCATGACTTTTGGATAGGCAAAAGTTTCTCCCATGGGCACAAAAGCGCTAACTATAAAGAAAAGACTGAGAAATTGACTTTCATTAAAATAAAAAAAATTGTTTATAAAAAGGCACCAAAAAGAGAGTGAAAAGGCAACTAGAAGGCTGGGAGAAGATATTTGCAACACATCAAAATCAAAAATATCCTCCTATAAATCAGTAAGAAAAGTCAATTAGCTATTATAATTAATTATAAATAATTTGTACTTTTCATTTAAGAGAATAAAAAATAGGCAGAAGATTTGCAAAGACATTTCATCAAAGAGACTATTAAAATGACCAATACACAAATGGACAGAGTCGAACAATTTACAGTGATAAAAATTAGGATAATACCTAGGGGAGGGTTAGTAAGACGGAACGTAAGGAAGCTTTCTGGGGTGCCTGTTGTCTCTGCACGAGCTTCCCTTCTCTGGCCCAAGACTACTTACCTTCGATGATTTGGTCAACATATTTAAAGGCTTGCTCCACATCTCCTTGCTCGATTTTTTTCTCAACAGAAAGAAAAGAGTTGTGCTCTAGGGCTTGCTGCAGTGAAAAAACAAACCAAAAAATTATTTCTGGCATTCTAATAAATCATTTCTCCATCAAAATTCCATGCTCCTATTTGAGCAGACCTTTACACACCAAGATAACCGGAGCCAGGGCAGCATCAGTGTCTGCAGAAGGGGACTCAAGTGGATTACAGGTGTTGGGGACTCACTAACTTGGTTCAGTGCTCTGGGGAAGAGTTGAGAGGGACGTAAGGGTATGGACATGGTCTCTCACCTTGCAGTAATGGTTCAGACACTTTAGTATTTAGGTACTAACTCTGGGGTACACAACCAACGAAAGAGACATCAGGGAAGAGTGGGCTGGTGGGCCTCGTGTGCTCAGAAATGGTCTTGCATAGGTGACCTTAGTTGAATCACTTATGAGAAAATCCAAGGAAATGGGTTGGGTCGTTTATGACAAGGGCACATCGTAAAACAACAGTTTGAGGTTGAAACCAAACTGAGCGGACAAAACAAGGTCCAGGCCAAATTGGCTGGGGTGTAAGTTTTCTATGAAGAAACAGTAGAAAATTTGCAAAGGTGAGTTTGGAAAGGTGGATTGAGGCTGGACTATGCGCTAAGGAGCTTGAACCTTATCTCAGGGAACACAGCTGAGCAGGAACAGTGATCTGATGAACTCAGTGGCTTAGAAAAGTTAATGTGGTAGCCAGATGGGCTGAGATGGTAGACAGCCTCTTTGGGTTGTTATTTAGTAAATCTGACAAGAAGGGAGTGAGAACTGGGCTGGAGGGTGGAGTGAAATGAGAGTGGAAAGGAAAGGGCAGGCGTCAGGGGCATTTAAAGGATAATGGGGAAAGACTTGAACTTGGCACCTATGGGGAAGAACAGAGGAGAATCAAAGAGGATGCTCAAGACCGAATCCTACTTGGGGGTGAGGGGTCCATATTGCTTATGCACCCATTGACCCACCCACCTGTCCCCCATCCCTCCACATTCCAACACACATTACTGAGCACTGACTCTAGGTTTACAGAGCATACTAGGCATGGGGGTATAAAGCACAATACAACACAGCCTTACCTTCATTCACAGTAGCCACTAAAACAGAGATGACAGCTAACACTTACCGAATCCTAGGTGCTGTTGGAAGCATTTTACTTGGATTCTCTCATTTAAACCTCACAATGACCTTTTGGTGTGGGTACTTTTATGGTTCTCATTTATTTTACAGATGAGGAAACTGAGGTATGAGGAGTTTAAGTAATTTGGCAAAGCTTTTGATGCTACTAAGAGGCTACTGAATGGCAGAGTCAAATTGTGAATCCAAGCGGTCTAGAGTCCGTGCTTAAGCAGTAAGTGGCCAGGGAGACGAGGACCCAGTACAGTGCATGTTACAACTTTTATGAGTTCCACGGTACTCTAGACTCCCCCACTGACTAGTTTGGCATGTGAGGTCATATTGGCTGTCTCTGCTGTTAGTTATCTGTATTTTTAGGCTGTGCCTTGGCAAGAGGTCATGGGGAAGTGGGCACAGGGATGCTTCATTTCCACAGGTCCCTGCAGAAGCACTGGTGGGAAGGGGGGTCTAGCAGGAAAGGTCTCAGTGTTCCACCCTGAGGTGCAGACTGCTGGAGCCTTCACTCTAGAATTACAGACAACCTGAGCAAAGCAAAATAGAGCCCAATTTACGCTATTTTGTGACTCTGGGTTGAATTCTGCCTGAAAACACTGCTCTAATTATTCCAGAAGACACAAAGGGTCTGATACCTCTATCGTGATAATCCTTGGTTCTATGTCTTCATAGGCGATCTTCACTTTTTTAGCTGCTTCTCTTGCACGAGCGTAGGTATCAGCTGCCACAGTGCAGACAATCTGTCCCACGCAAATTACCTGCAGAAAAGCCACATGTTACAATTAGCTAAAGCATAGAATCATTAAAAAGGAATTACTCCTCCTACTTCTTTACATTTACCCACTGGGTGTTTGTGACTCAGAGAAAGACTGTTTTCTACGTATGAGAGTAAACTTAAAACAGTGGCTTAAGTGGGATTTAGGGGAACAGAAGTTGGATGCAGAACTTAATTATCTGGCTGTAATCATCTGCCCTTCGGTCGTCTCTAGCCGCATTCCTCACCATTGCCATAGCACCCGTGGTGATCCAGGCACCCTGAAATTCAGCTGGCCCTTTCAGTGTTCTGGGCTCTATATTTCTTCCACGCCTATTATGCTCTTTTAGACACCTTTCTGGGAAGACTTAAGGCTTTTATTAGAATCTTGGAGAAGTCCATGATTCAAAAGACAAATTGAGAACCGCTGAGATGGAGACATTGGTTCCAAGTAACGTGAACACAAATCCATGGATGTTGTAGTCATAACCAATAATCATTTCGGCATTTCCAGAAAAGGATTGAGTAATAAGCCACACACAAATCAACACACCTTATTCCGGGCATAGAGAATCTCTCCTTGATGGTTATTATCTCCTGGAACGTCCTCTGCTGTTATCACATCAACCACACCTGGAAGTGCCAAGGCTTCTGACTTATCAATTGATCTAGGAGAGATAATTTGGAGGTTGATACTAAAGCTGCTGGGGCATGTTTACAATATGATATAAATGATTCCTCAAACACAGGGGAAAACTGTAATGGACCTCATCACTAAATTATGAGGCAATATTTTATGTTGAAAAATACCATTTGGCAGATGTTCTAATTCTCGGTTACAGAATCTTTCATAACCATGCTTTAAAAATGGCTGTTTTTCAATTCAGAAGAGAAAATGCGTTCTCTTTTTTTTTTTTTTGAGACGGAGCCTCAAGCTGTCCCCCAGGGTAGAGTGCCATGGCATCACAGCTCATAGCAACCTCCAACTCTTGGGCTCAAGTGAGTCTCCTGCCTCCGCCTCCCAAGTAGCTGGGACCATAGGCGCCCGTCACAACGCCTGGCTACTTTTTTTTGGTTGCAGCCATCATTGTTGTTTGGCAGGCCCGGGCTAGGGATTCGAAGCCACCACCTTAGGTGTACGTGGCTGGCGCCTTAGCCAATTGAGGCGCCGAGCCTAAAATGCATACTCTTAATCGACTTAAATATGTAACAAGCTCTCAGGTTGAATGTGAGGGTGTGAATGTGTTTCAGTAATACAGAGAAACATCTTTTACTCCCTTACAAAATCTTTGCATGAGCCCTGGTGCTGGTGACTACAGCCAGGAAGAGTTCTTGGTCCACAGGAGGCATGTCGTCAATATATATGGCTTCTCCTGTGGCGTGTTTGATGGCCGACTGGTGCATGATTGGGTGTCCAACTGGATCTTGAGGAGGTTGGCAGGGATCTACACACTGTTAAGGAACAAAGCTAGTTATTTTACCACCGGAAATTCTCATGCTCTGAAAACTGGGTCTGATATATTTGGCTCACTCACAAGCAAAACAGAAAATGAACAAGCCAAAAAAAAAAAACAAAAACAAAAACCCAAGGCAACTGGGTGTCTAGATGGTTAATAAATATCCACTGAATACTGTGGTAAGGGATATTTTCTGGTTACAGCTCCCCCAAACCCTCACCAAAAGAAGACATCCTAAGATGTCACAAAACAGGGAAGCTTTCTTAAGACATAAATGTTGAGTAAGGCTTTAAAGGAAGGACCGATATTGGCCAAAAAAGGAGGAAATTTTAGGCAACAAAATGAAAATAGTGGAGAAGAATGATACGCTATCGAATTCCCATGTAGCCTTGTGTAAGAGCACAAAAGCTAAACCAAGCGAATTATGTATGGACAGCAACAGGCAACATCAGCTGGTTTAGCAGGTGTTATCTTTAGAGTAATAAAGTGTATAGTTTTTGAAAAGAGGGAAGTGTGTGCATAATGCATACATCTGAATGAAAAGAACAGATAAAAGACAAGAAACCCTGTCCACCAACCTGGAACATCTGCATTCCCTCAGGTGTTTCTGTGGGGAAATCTTCTAGAGCGCTCGTGAACTTTTCTGGGATGTCTGGAAACTTCTGGGGATCCTGAAAAGAAGATTATTTCACATATAATTTTACAATCTGAGAGAGCACATTGGAAAAACACATAGAAATAAAGTTATCGGATCTATTCTCCCACACCTTAGATGATGATTCTGCTGGGAGAAAGCCTTGACCTTCGAGTTCCCCAGGCTAGCAGTGACACAGTTGTTTGCAGAATAACTACACTATTTATGTGCACAGAAAAGAGAGCAGAAAAGAGGTGAAGACTTCCTTTCATGACAAGCTCTGCTTTTGAATGAGTGGAAATAGGTACACTTCCAAATGGAGGCTGTCCTTGCAAATCTGGGTCAACCTTGTGAGCGTGTATCTCAAAGAAGCAATTGAGAGAATGGGCAGATTAATTTGCAAAGATATTCAATTGCAGATTATCTGTGATAGTGAAGAAACAAGAATTAAACTAAGTGTCCAATGACAGGAGAATTGCTAGAGAAATTCTAGATCATCCAGATATGATATTCTGAAGTCATGAATAATAATTTTATAGAAAAGTATTTACTGACATTGAAAAATGCTCATGAAATATAGTTAAGTGAAAAAGGATTATAAAAATTTATGTACAGTATGATTCCTTTTTTGTAAAAAAGGAATGGAAAAATATAAAATTATATATTCTAAAATGTTAATGTGGTTGCGGTAAGATTATTGACTTACTAATGATTATTAAAATTTTTACTTACGTCAGTTTGAATTCTTCTGTAGTGATAGAATATACAATAACAAATGTAATATGTAAGACAGTATATAATATAAATATATAAAAACATATTTAAGAGTATATATAACATCTATCAAATATATACTCATCTACATATTGAATATGTTATATAATATATAATAGAGTATGCGTTGTATAATAGAATATGATAAAAATGATAATAAATGTTAATATAATAATAAAAAAAGATTAGTGGGAATAACAAAGCAAAGCTGTTAATCATAAAGAAATGCTGGTGTTGTCATTTTGGGATCACCTTGTGGTTGATCAAGGGGACGCTCACGGTCATGGATCATATTTTGAGAAGCACTGCTTATTTAAACGAGACTAGGTAAGGAGAAAATGGTGAACAGAAAACGAGAAACAACCCAAATGTCCAAAAATAAGGACCAACAAATAACATATCTATCCATAAACACACCCTGCAACCGTTATGCTATGATATTACTGAAAAACATTTAATGGCAAGATGGAAACATCTAATGGAAAGATGTTTATGTCACTGAGTGAAATAAATCAGCCACACCAAACAGTTACACTACGTGCATGTCCCCGAGGTCGGGCGCCCACACCCACCAAAATGTTAATAGTAGTTATCTCTGGGAGATGGAAATACAAATGATTTTCTCCTTCTTTTTGGCTTATTCACATTTTCTAACGATTAAAGTATATTTTCTTAAGAGAATTTCCTTTGGTCACTGAAAAGGTATTAGTTTGCTTGCTGAAGGCTTTTCTATACGGTAGGTCAAGCCGATGTTGCACATTAGCGTCTGTCACGCAGATTATAGGGCAAAAGAAATAATGGTATCCTCTTCTCAGCCCAGGAACGAAGGAGGGGAGAGGGAAGGGCAGGAAGGCCGGAGGAGGGTCGGAGCCGGCAGCACCCACCCAGGTACCCTCAAAGTATATCAAAGGCAGGTGGGGGGCTTTCCTGCGCAGACTCGTGGGGAAACGTGAAGGCACCCAGAGACCAGAGAAGCGACTTACCATTTTATTCAGTCCTCGTCTGACTTTGAGGTAGAATTTGAAGAGCAGGCTGACGATGAGGGTCCGCTTGTACTCCACCATGCCGCCCTCCGCGGCCGGCGGGATGGGAAGCTCGGCCAGGACCCAGCGGCAGGCGTCACTCAGCATTTGGTCGTCCCACTGCCTGGTGGGAAAGAAGGCGAACATTTCACCACGACAGACACTACCCCGACTCGGCAAGGAAGGATGGGGAGCGGTCTGGGCTTATCTGTGAAATCTAGGCAAAATATCCTAAAAATACTTTGTAGCAGACACCTGAAAAGAAAGACCTGGGTAATAAGGGAGTGGGGAAGGGATTTGTCACTCATTAAAGAGCACGACAGCAGACTTTGGCAGTCTCCACCTGTGGTGTAAAGCGCCACCGATCATGTCTGCAAATAACCTCGGGGGAAGTGGTCCAGGCTGCTCCTGCTAAGACTGGCTGCTGCCCCGGTGCTCCACGACTCTGACCTGAACCCCACGACAGGCTCCGCCTGATGGGGAGCCTTCCCAGACGGAGGCAACGGGCTCCACGGCATTTAGGGGAAGCCAGCATGTAGCGTGTACCTCGGTCGTGGATCTGGGACTTTATCTTGTCCTCTGCTCTATCTCCAGCAACACGACCAGGGGCTGGCACACACGCTATGCTGAATGAATACAGTAGAACCTCTGCCACGACCATCCAGGGACTGTAACGAACTGGTCAACATATGGAACAAGGCCTACATACAGGGGTACATGTCTGGTCTATGAAAATTAGGTCAACTGAAGGAGATGGTCAATGCGGGGAGGTGGCCATCTACAGCAGTTCTGTATTTGGTAAATAGTTGAATTATTGATGATAGGTATAAAATATTTCTCAAGTGAAAGTTTCTACAAAGCTGCTTTGGAAGCATAGAGTGATTTTTGTATCTGAGGAGAAACTCCCATTAAGTTATAAGTGTTGACAATGGTATAGGGTGCATGAAAGTATTGTGAAAGCACTCCCCGGAAGAATTTTAAAAACGTCCTTCTCAGATGCTAGAAACAGTGAGGAAAGGCAGGCCATTTCACTTTTTGAATATTTCTTTTTTATCTGGTTTAAGGACATTTTCAGATATTTTGGGACACAGTATTGGAGACATTTGCTTATTATGCAGGTTAATTAAAAGTGAGAATTTAAAGATAACATGTACTCACACCATGTAATTTGTGCAGTAATCTTATTACAGAATCCTGCAATAAAAGAATCTCTGCACCTCGAAGGAGTTGGCTTTTGCATGCCTTTACATTTTCTTTATACTTTTCTGCAGAGCTTAAATTTTCTAGATAATCATATATATTTTTATAATCAGAAAAAAATTCCCCCAGTGCTATTTTCATTAAAAAGATACCACCGGAAAGGCCCGAGTGTCATGTTCCAGATGTGGTGACACACCTGCCAATGAGCTGCTGGCAGCTTTGGCTGGCAGAGACGATGGTGCGGGCAACACTTCCGTAGAACATTCGAAGTTCCTTGATGACGTTCGTGCCATCTTCAAACTTCACGCTCATCCCGGCATTGACAATGGCAAAGGCATTCTCCTGACGCTGGGCCAGCCGGAGTCCCGACACGAAGTGCCACTGGAGATAGGAAATCACTCATAGAAAACAGGTCATCCCCACTGAGGCCGGACGGCAGTACTTTGATGGTTATTTATAATGAAAAGCGTCCTTCACCGATAGAGTGACATGTCACGTGGGCACCGCTCTTGCCCAAGGTGCTGACTGTACAGAAACGCCCTCCTATGTGCCGTGTATATGTTCAATATTTACTCCTTACACCAACTCCCCTCATTCCCAGTTTGTGATGAGGACACAGAGGAGTTATAACTCGCACAAGGTTGCACAGTAAGTGGCTGAGCTGAAGTTCAAACCAAAACTCTCTGGCTCCAGGGTCTGAACTTACTTGCTAAGCTCTCTTGTGCCTTTCAACTCCTAATCACCACATACCTCCTTAGGGGAGGGACTTGAACTGTATGGGCCTTAACTGTCTTTAAAATGAGAAGACTGGTTTTGTTTAGATGGTTTCTTCTCCGCTGCTGGGTGGGGTTAGGGGAAGATTGGGAGACAGGATGCCTCTGGGATTGAACTGCCACAGTTTCATTTTTATCTGTTTTAGTTTGGTGTTCTATGGACATTTCATTGAATAAAGCATTCTACTATCAAAAGAAAGAAAGAAAGAAAGAAAGAGCAAGAAATAAAGAAAAAGATTGAAAAGCCAGATGGTCTCCAAAGTTCTTTCTAGGACCAAATCTGTCATTGCAGGTTGGATCTCATTATTAGAATGGAACATTACAGCCATGAAGTGAGGAAGCCTCTTTGTGCAGCCAGCATTTTGGTGTGAAGGAAGGATATTAAAAATAAAACACTTTTGATATAGAATTAATACTGGTGGGCAGGCATGGTGGCTCACACCTGTAATCCTAGGACTCTGGGAGGCTGAGGTGGGAGGATCATTTGAGGTCAGGAGTTTGAGACCAGCCTGAGCAAGAGTGAGACCCCATAGCTACAAAAAATAGAAAAATTAGCTGGGTGTGGTGGAGTATGCCTATAGTCCCAGCTCCTTGGGAGACAGGTGGGAGGATTACTTGAGCCCAGAAATTCAGGTGGCAGTGAGCTATGATGATGCCATTGCATTGCAGCTGGGGCAACAGAGAGAGACCCTGTCTCAATAAATAAATAAATACAATAAAAACACACTGGGGTGATAAGATAGCATTTGAGACACCCTGTTCATATTTACTCTGCTGAACTGACCAGTGGGGACTTTCCTCTCCATCCTGTCACCACCACCCACCTTACCATCTCCCACCTGAGTTACTACATCAGCCTCCTAATTGATCATTCAACCTTTAGTCTGTCCCTCAACCAGTTTATCTTCTTTCCACTGCATCGATATTCTTAAAATACCACTTTCATTTAAATTTTACTCTGCTTTCAAACCTTTAAGGGTGGCCATGTGCTAGAACACACACAAACTCCTTGATGGAACAAAGGATGTGCTTGGTGATGGAGCCCGGCCTCCCTGCCACCTCATCTCCAGCACTCGGCCTGTTCTCTGGCTCCCACCCTGCACCCTCCACCCCTGTGTGCACCTGCCCAGAATGGCCACTCCCTTCTCCCCACTGCTTCAAAGGAGACCATCTTCCATGTCTGCCCTAGCTGCCTTCCTTCCTCCCGGGGAAGGACTCTCCCTGTGACCAGAGACACTTGGACTGGCTCTTCATCCTCCCATTTCCTGTCTGGGATGATTAGTTATTTTCTATTTCAAGCCCTTTCTGTTAGATTTAGGGACCTTGGAGAAAAAGATCCCATCCATGTCTTACAAAACCCATCCCTGTCTTAAAAACCTGTATAGTGTCTCCTGGGTTTAGCACTGTGACTGGGATATAGATCAGTAGATGGTTAGTAAATTACATTGATTTTTAGACTTACTCAATGATGGCTAAGATGCTTGTTTATCTGAAACCAGAAATTCAACTCGCACAAAAGGTTAGGGCCCAGGATATTTTTAGGCCATTGGAAATGTCTTTTTTTTGAGATAGAGTCTCAAGCTGTCAAAAGTGCCATGGCAACATAGCCCACAGCAACCTCAGACTCCTGGGCTTAAGCAATTCTCCTACCTCAGCCTCCCAAGTGGCTGAGACTACAGATGCCTGCCACAACACCTGGCTATTATTTGGTTGTAATTGTCTTGTTGTTTGGCAGGCCCGGGCTGGATTTGAACCTGCCAGCTCTGGTATATGTGGCTGGTGCTCTAGCTGCTGAGCTATAGGTGCTGAACCACAAATGTCTTATTTTTAATGTCTTTTAAAATCAAAAGAAAAAAATGAATGTAATGTATATGGAAGACTGAATGCAGCCGGGCTTATATTCCTCTTTATACTGCCATAGTCACATATACATACACACATATATACATATATATGATAAAATTTTTTATGGAGGAAGGAATCCACAAAGGCAGAAGTGTCTAGGGCTCATGAATGTCATAACACGACCCTGATGTGAAAGCAAATCAAATGGTCTTTTGGGAATTTACCCCTCCCTGTGCTGCAGCCCAAATCATCTTCCTAAAGCAGCTGGTTCTAACTCGAGGCCACCTGTGCCCCTGGGAGCCCATCTGTTGGCTCGCTGCTCAGGGCTGGGGGGTGACTCTGGGGAGCCTCACCTGAGTAGAGAAGGGAATAGAAACAGACAGCACAATCTCGTCTGGTTTTAGGTCGGCCCCAGGTGATCTCTCAAGGAAAGGGCCATTTAAAGGAATCTGCCGTTGTCCGTCTGTTAGAGAAATGGCCTTGATTAGGATGAGCTTATCAGATTGCAGAATACACAGCCAGCACCAGTGACAAGTATGGTGGATACAGTTCTCTTCCCAGCTCCCAAGCTGGGTCACCTGGGGCAAGTCCCAGAAGCTTTGAGATCCTTGCCTGTGCAATGTTGGGGTTGGAGGATGTAAGCTGAAAGTCTTTTCTGCTTCCTATAGACCATTATACACTACTCACAAATTTTGGCCTTGAAGGACTTTAAAGCTGTTTGGAAACAACCCAGTATGATCTACATATTTCACAGATGGAAAGAGTGAGGTCCAGAGAGGTTAAGTGACCTTTCTGAAGGTCTGGGAAGGGGATTAGGGGCAGAGGTGGGATTTCTGATAGTCATGTGTCACTTAATGATGGGAACACCTTCTGAGAAATATATCCTGAGGTGCTTTTGTCATTGTGGGAACATCCTAGAGTGTCCTTACACAAACCCAGATGGCATAGCCTCCACATACCTGAGCTATAAGGTCTGGCCTGTTGCTCCTAGGATCCATGCCTGTACAGCACGTTACTGTGTATTCTTAAACACTTTGTCCTACTATCTTATTTGAGCCACAATATTTTTTAAATGTAATTTTAATCGAGAAGAAAATATCTTACATCAATAGCCTTATAAATAATCTGCATTTGTTACTATTTCATCAAGTTTAAATCATTTTCCCTCCACAAAGCCCATGAGGTTTTGGAATAAAAAGAGAAGGAGTGAGAAATATGTTCCCAGAAATTTGTGCTTAAAACAAAGAGTCCTATAAGAAAAATTGCCGTCTGTATGAAAGAAACTCTGCAATGAAATATGCCATAAACTTTTAAAACCACAGAGATACTTCTCATTAATTTTTTCTTCAACTGCTTTCATACTATAATTTGGACTGCTCATAAATGTGGCCAGATAGTTAAGGAGACTTGTCAGGTGCAGTGAAGTAGCTGATCTATGAGACCCGGAGCATTTGGCGAGCAGGAGGATTGAGGCCAACTTCTCGCTCAGGTGTGAGGTGATGCAGACGGCATGTGCCTCTAAATTGCTATGCTTGGGTCCCTAGGTCATATCAGGAACTACATAACTGACAGTGGTAAGTACAAAATTAAAAACTGCCTAAAGCTTGGCTCCAGAGTCTTACCTTTAGACATCAGATTGATGGTAGCATTTCCTGCTGCTAAAATAGGGTTCAGGTCAGAAAAATTAGGCCGGTTTACCACATGTCCTCCTAAAGTCTAGATCAAAAAAGACGACACTTAGAAAGCTGCTCTCAGTTTCTTGACAATTAAGAGATTATGTACACAGGGATCTTGTGTAAGTGTTTAATCCTCCTTTCCAGTTTCCCTTGCAGAAAGATCTGGCAGCGTTTGGGGCAGTTAAACAGATTAGGCAGTACTTTGCACAAGATTCTCACTCCTGACCCCATCCACACTTAGAGCTTAATTAAATGTTTCTCTTTCACATGCAGTCAGGAGGAAAAGTTTTTTTGAAAACTGACCCTGGTGAGCATTTGACTTTGTTTAGATTCATTCTTTGATAGGCCTGTTTACCCAGGAAGACAAAGGGGAAATGAATGGGAATCTGGAACTGGTGCTGGCAGGTTAGAGAAAAGGGGGAATGGACACAGGAGAGACAGAGTATCCAACATCATGGAGGGGTGGGGAGGCTGGACATGAGTAAACAACTGGGGCCAGGACATTGAATCCAAAGTGCCTGCTGCATGGCTGTGGGTGTGGTACAGAGCCACTTCCTCAGGCCTGCTCCACCCAGCACTCAGAACAGGGACCTCCGGAAGCCTTAACGGGACAAGTCAACTTTGAGAGGAGCATCGTGGTTCTGAAAAGGGCAGAAGATGCAGAAGGTGGAAATACATAGTGGGTTTTAAGAGTCAGCAGCAGGGCCAGAGACGATCAGGAGAAATGAAGCACCCTGGGGTGGGGTGGAGGGAGTGGGCGGGTGGGTGGGGTTAAATCCTGCCAAACTGCCCAGCATGTGTGAAATGAGAAGTGGTTCAGATCAATTTTTCTTAAATCTTCAATAATAAGGAAATCCCGATAAGCTAGACAACTGAGGGCATCCAAGAATAAACGTATGGGGTATACATGTTTAGAATTTGACCTTGAGGCAAAGGTCTGAGAGAGGAGAGTCAGCCATGGAGTCTGTGCTTTTGGTTATCGTTCCTTGGAGAAGATGTATTACACGGACTTTTAGAGCTGGATGTTAGAGTCAGCTCATTTAGTTAAATTTTAATTTTTTTGTATTGTTACTTTGTTTCATAATTTTAATTTTTAAAATTTTAAATCAACAAATAATTGTATATATTTGCAGGGCATGATATGATGTTATGATATGTATGTATACTGTGAAATGATTAAATCAAGCCAATTGACATATCTATCACCTCACATACTTACTTTTTTTTGTGGTGACAATATTTAAAGTCTACTTTTTTGGCAATTTTAGAATATACAGCACATTATTAGTAACTAAATAGATCACCAAAGTTTCTGTTTCCTGCCTGATTCCAACTTTGTGCCCTTTGACTAACATCTCCCCTTACCCTGAATAGTGGCATACAAGGCTCAAGTGGCTTGTCCAGGATCTTCTGATGTCAATACCACAATCTTACCTTCTCATGTGCCACCCACTTTAGACATGCACACAATATGAAACCTCTCACCTTGGACAGACACAGAACTGATACCTCTCACCTTAGACAGACATACAACATGATACCTGTCACCTTGGACACACACACAACATGATACCTCTCACGCTGGATACACACAACATGATACCTCTCACCTTGGACAGACACAACATGATACCTCTCACCTTGACACACACAATATGATACCTCTCACCCTGAATACACACACAACATGATACCTCTCACCTTAGACACACACACATGATACCTCTCACCCTGGATACACATACAATATGATACCTCTTACCTTGGACATACACAATATGATACCTCTCACCTTGGACACACACATGATACTTCTCACCTTGGACACACACACAATACCTTCCAGCTTTGACACACACACAACATGATACCTCTCACCTTTGAGACACACACACACACATGATGTCCATCACGTTGGACACACACACACACTGAAATCCCTCCCTGTGGGCACACATGCTCACACTCATATTGTATAAGCACGTTCCACATTGACTTTGGATTCCTTCAGTGTAATGTTTGTGAAACTGAACAGAACTGCGTGACTGCCCATAACCGTGACTTATTTATAAAACAATGGAGAACACACGGCCATATTCCTAATCTGGGCTCCTGCCAGAGTCCTCAGATGCTTCAGGAGAGCTCGGTAGGTCTTCGTCTTCTCCTTTGGTTGCTCCGAAACGATAAAACGTAAGGCATCATTCAACTGGGCCAGGCTGTACCCCGCACCTACTGTCACTCCTAAAAACAGAGTAGTGGAATATGAATTTAAAGGGAACTGCACAGAAACATTCTTTTAAATACCTTCTCTTCTCATGTTTACTTGGAATAACAAAAACCAAAGATAATTAAAGAGATGGCTAAAAACAAAAATGAAGATACTGCTGGCAATTTGCTTTATTCCCAAATTTTGAGTACCAGAGCCTTTGTCTCAGGCAATGCTTAGTCATATATGCTACGCGTCTCAGCACATATCGACCACACATAGCTGATGTTCACTGCTTCATTTATTCAAAAGTCAGTTTTCCTAAATAAATTGATCAAGTATGAAATTTCCAGCTTTGGTCCCATAACGTTTTTAAAGATCATGAAATCTAAGTGGAAACTGACCCGCAGAATGTGTATTGCCCTTCTCCCCGCTTTTCTTCCTCACACCCCCTCATCAAAGAGATAAGCACAGACCCCTGCCTGTACCAGGGGTCAGTTTTGTTTGCAGGGTGCGTATGGGTTGTGATTTCAGTAGTGATGTCCTCTACTCCAGGCCTTCTCAGTGGAGGCAATACTACCCCTAAGGGAGTGAAAAAAATCTTACTCTTTATATCCAGAGGGTGTCAAAAGACGTATACACTTTTTTAAAAGAAAAAGCTGGATTAAAGTTGTAGTATTCAATATGTACCAATAACAAAAGATGAATACAAGTCACGTCGAGCCCCTCTTGTAACTGCAGAAGTCAAATGTGACCTGAGTGTTACGGATTCAATGTGATTTTTTCCTTAAAATGTGTATACATTTTTCGACACCTTCTGTATAGAAAGCACTGATACACATTCTGTACACAAACAGATCTACAGTTAGTTTGTTGTGTTAAAATGTGAGGGAGGGATGATTAGGGGAACGGTGTCTATGGCTACTGAGCTGGGTGACAATGAAAAAAAGGGTGAGAAACAGTGACCTGGTTCTGCAGGCTCCACCCAGCCCATCCCTCTACCCCCCACCCCCACCTAACCTCATACACCCACACCTCCCTGCTAGCTGTCCTCTATACTTAACTGGCTCCCTTTGCTCTATCTCTTCCTGCCAATCTGTTGATGTAGAATTTCCAACAGGTTAGAAAAAAATGAGTGAGTGGACCAACTCGAGATCGGCAGGTTGGAGACATTAGCAAACAAATACCTCTTGATTTCTCTTTGCTATAGGGAGAACCCTGTTTTATAGGAGTTTGCCTCCAATAGCCTGTGATCCATTGAAAGTCTGGGTAGTGGCTGGAGGTAAGTCTTATTCGCTGCATTATACAGATGAGGGAGGAGACCTGGACCCAGGCCCCACTTAGCTGGCAGCCGTGTGGTCTAGCTGTGTGGGGAAGCTGCATAAGCCCTTTGATTCTGTGTTTCCCGAGATACCAACCAGTGAAGCCTACATCCCAGAGCTGCTCTGAGGATCAAGAGATAAGATTGTTGCTCACAGCTACATCTTAAATCTTGTGGCCCAGACTTTTGTTATGTGTGTGTGCATGTGGGATTGGTGAACTTGTGAATCAGGAGTAATATGTGGCTAGAACCTTTCCTACTGAACAGTAGATGTTGTAAATTTTCCTACTGGGTCAAGCCCTCTGTCCCTGGCTGACCTAGGTGGCATCTCCCCTGGGCCCCAAGGCTCCTATGACAATGTGGTACTCAGTGACACAGCTGGGAGGGTGAGTTTGAAAAAGTACAGAGAGACACATAGTAGGTTCACAATAAACGGTTTTGAAGGAGTAAATGAATAAATGAGGTCAGATAGTCTATGGAGTGCTCAAATCGTCTAGTGTGTGTGGTTGATTGCTAATGTCACCAACAGCCAGGGGCTACATTTCATTCAAAAATAAGAAGGTGCTTACCAGCATCTGTGGTGTTCACAAAATATAGTTCTGGAAGCCCAAGTGGAGATATAAAAACCGGATGGAATTCATCTTTAAATTTAATGCTGGGTCCTGAAGGGAAAAGTATTTAAACTAATGAGAAAAATTAGAAAGGAGAGCAGCAGATGCTAATAAAGGTTGCTTACTCATAATTCAGAGTGAAAACTGTGACATAAACCATTCTCAAGGACCACACACATCATTAATGACAATGAGACAGAGATGTTTAGGGTACCTCGTCTAGACCAAGGAACATGCGTGGCAACCACCTACCCACTGCAGTGTTCCCCATGACAAGCGGGGCTGTGGGGAAACTGGCTCTGAGCTCCAGAAGGTCGTTCAGGGTAACAGGGGTGATCCAGGTGGTCCTCTCTCCTTGGAACATCAGCCTTTTCTTGTTCGGATCTTCTGCCATTCTCTGCAGAGATGCAAAGTCAACATGTGTTCATGGAAGATTCTTGAACAACAAACCATGAGTATATCCATATCTGGTGTCCAAGTGGCCCAGTGGTTTAACTTTCTGAGAAGACCCAACTTTTCAGGGATCAGGAAACTACTCAGATTGATAAGATCCATATGGGGACTAACGAATAAACATTGTGACAGGCATGCATCAACCCTGGACGCAGAGTAACTCCGCGGGTGTTTGTGAAGTGCCCGTGTGAGGAGGGAGCAGCCCGGAGTGACAGAAGCCTCAGCCAGGCTCTCCTTCTGCCCAAAAAGTGACTCAAGGAAATTCAGCTTGGGGATTAGGTTTTCTATAGGACAAAAACTGCATACAGGCAAAGTTATCCTCAAAAATAATTGCTTAAAATTCACCACGTATCTGTAAGTTGATTTTTTTTTTAACAACTCTCTCTCTCTGTGTCTGTATATACACACAAATACACACACACGCACATATATAGATAAATATATACATAAAGAGATGTACACACATTTATATGTATCTATACCTATAGATACAATTTTAAACAATAGATTCACACTGGGCATGTCCACGCTCTCACACTCTGTAGGGTACATGGGGACTGACACCTCTGAACGGCCAGTAGGATCCTGTCTCTCATCTCATGCTCTCTCCAGGACATAGTCATGGAATAGGCTGGTGGGCATACCACGCTATTTACATTATTTTCTATCCTTCTTTCTCCTCCCTTGAGTTGAAATCACCAATTGTAAGAATAGTGTAATTCCACTATCCTAAGTGTCATCTGATTCTTAGTTCACCAGTTTTGCAAGTTGCCTTTAAGACATCTCACAGTGTTGCTGTGTGACCTTGGGCAAATCACCACCCTCTGACCTCTGGGTCTTCAGCTGAAGGGGGTGAACAACAGCATCTCTGAGGTCCTGGCCTCCCCACTCTTTGAAACTGTCTGCTTTGAATTACTTACAGTAGAGATGAATGGGTCCCTATACAAGGGTTATTATTCTATTATTGTATTGGACACATGTAGTACTTTTGAGTTAATGTCTAAAACTCGGTAATTTCACAGTGTGAAACGAGGCACACACACATTCTGTCACAAGACAACAAAGGTAAATGTCTTACTATCAGTTCAGGAGGGAATATAGGCTCCTGGGATGGATCGAAGGGCTGGAATTCATCTTCGTTATACAGTTTGGTACATATCTCAATAAAACAAAACAAAATACAAATAGAACTTCAGAGTTATTGAGAAAGGCACGGAAGTCATTAAGTGTAAGACTTAAGAGTCAGGGCCTTTACCTCTGATGCCCCTGACGCAGAAGGGAGGTGCCGGAGTTATAGGCACCCCTGAATGGCATTCTTCCCACCCTCCCAGGAACACATGGGCTGATTTCCCTGGCAGACTTTCTGGACCCTGGGTTTTCCTCATTTGGCATCAGAAATTGAATTTTAAATGTCTGTGCTGGTTCTTATATGTTATTTGTAGATTTTTTTTCTTTTGCTGTAAACATGAAGGTGCATCCCTGTTTAGCCCCTCAGAATGCTTGTGGGGGGTGGTGATGGTAAGCCCGAGTTAAGGCTGAGAAAGCTGTCCTGAAGGAAAACAGCCTTCTCGGTCACCGGCTTGCTGATCTGGGCAGCTCGTAAAGGCTGTTTATGTCTAGCATTCACTTATTTTACACTTCACTCTTTGAAAAGCAATAGAGACCTTGAACACATTTGGGTTTATGTGGGTATTTCTCAGTCAAGCCCAAGTGAAGTAGAAAAGCTAGATACTTACTTTTTCTTGTCTATTCACAAAAGACTGCTCTTCTTGATCCATGCAGCACTTTCCCGATCCTTTTAATTGGCAAATAGTTGATTCCTTAGGAAGTAATGCAGTTTAAATCAAATTCGCTGCTTAATTGTTTAAACATTTCCCCAAGTGCCTGGCAGGGCGGGTGACAAGCTAGTCTGTCTCTGAACAATTAGAGAAAGTTACAGGAGTGCACAGCCATGCTCATTCATGGTAGAGGCTCCTAAACTGTGTCACACGAGTCTCAGGGGAAGGCAAAGGAGGTGAGAGGTGGGACAGGTGGCAGAGGGTCAGCTAAGGCTTCCTCCTGGAAGTGAGATAAATGGAGTTGAGTTATAATGTGGTAATTAAAAAAGCGGAACACATTGCTCTCTTCTTAACTGTGACACAGCATGTATCTTTAATAAAGACCTGGGAAGACAGATTGCCTCTAAGACTTTCTATACACAATATAAATAAACTGGAAACCTAAGTTTATTTTGGATGTGATTGGAGTCATGCTGACCTATTTGGATGATTCAAGCCCTAAACCATTTAACCTTAATTTTCAGGACATTTCACGAAGACCCAAAGTAGTGTTTTTGGTTTTAATTCACTTGCCGGTTACGGCAACTGTCAGACTAATTACTTGTGTTTGCCCTTTTCAATGTGCAAATACTCTGTAAAGGTCTCCGGCCATTCGGAGACATCACGCTTCTCCATGGGGCCAAGGAAACCTGGGTTCTAGCTCCCACATTGACACGTGTGAGCTCAGCTGAGCTTATTAAATTAGGATAATAAAATCCATCCCAAATGCATTTGTTACATTTTAGATGTAAGGAAAGTTCAATGCAGGGTCTGACACATAAGAAATGCTGCAACAGTGGCAGCTGATATTTATACTTGAAAGGTCATTTTCTAGAGAGTAAAGAAGGGATTTGGATTGGGAACAATGCTGTACATAATAAAGGAACTATAAAAAGTATAATAAGGGGCTCAATAGGGGGACCCAGAGTTTGTGAGAGTAAAAATATCTACTTTTAATCTATATATTTATATATATCTTGTTTCCAGGAAAATAATCACACAGTTATAGGTTGAATCATATGAAGACTTGGCTGTTTTTGAAGGTCAAAAATGGCAGGGTATTGGCCATTCATACAGTTCAATATAAATAATATCTCACCCAGGACATTAGGTCAAACCATAATGTAGTTTGTAAAATTTCTCAAAATTCTTCCTTAGTGGCATAAACATGCACCTTTTCAAAGACTTTATAGTATTTTGAAAGAACTGATAAACCTTGAATGATTTTGATTAAGACAGTTACATAGAATTAATTCTTTTTTTTTTTTTTTGAGACAGAGGCTCCCTATGTCACCCCGGGTAGAGTGCCATGGCATCACAGGTCACAGCAACCTCCAACTCCTGGGCTTAGGTGATTCTCTTGCCTCAGTCTCCCAAGTAGTTGGGACTACAGGCGCCCGACACAATGCCTGACTATTTTTTTGTTGCAGTTTGGCCGGGGCTGGATTCGAACCTGCCACCCTCGGTATATGGGGCCAGCGCCCTTCCCACTGAGCCACAGGTGCCGTCCTACCATGCATTTTCCTATTTGAAATTTTCTACTGTCTTTTTTTAAGTCATTCACTTCTATCACTTACTTTAGGACCAAGCTCTAAATTCCCCTTCTCCATTAAGTCTCCTTTGTCTCTTTCCTTCCCATTCATTTAACTCTCTTGAATCCATGTTCCTTTGAGATTTCTGTGCATGGTATATGGGATATATAGAGCTTTCAACATGTTGTTTTTTTAATTATATTTTCATTGTTTCTATGTTTTATTTTCTTCTGTAGAGTATACATTTCTTGAAGTCAGGGACCTGATCCTATACTTTTTAGGAAAGTGCCAAATTTAGGGCTATAAACAAGATAGATACTGGGGCTGTGCCTGAGGATCAGTGGGTAAGGCACTGGCCCCATATACCGAGGGTGGAGGGTTTGACCCCAGCCCTGGTCAGCTAAAACAGCAGTGACAACTGCAACAAAAAATAGCTGGGGGTTGTGGTAGGGGCCTGTAGTCCCAGCTACTTGGGAGGCTGAGGCAAGAGAATCACCTAAGCCCAAGAGTTGGAGGTTGCTGTGAGCTGTAACGCCATAGCACTCGACTGAGGTCAACACAGTGAGACTCTGTCTCAAAAAAATAAAAACAAGATAGATACTAAGAGAAAGGATACCCCGAAAAGTAAGGTCTGAAAGACCAAAAGGCTTCTCACAGAAGCCCAAGGACACTCCTGCAAAGTCCTCCCCATGGTGACTCAGCTCTTAAGAATTTGTAGTAGCTTCACTTCCTGGGACCTTTAAACTAACACTTGCTTCCCCTTCTGTAAGTCCTGTGCCCGCTTTCCCACAGGCACGTTTTAAAATCTCCAGTGACAGGCAATATGGCAATTCCTTTGTCTGTCTACTCATGCGTCCCCTAAAAGGACAAGGACAGAGCTGATTGGGGAGCTCAGGCATTTTGGACTGTAGTCCACCAGGGCTTTGCAGGCTGAAATAAATCCCTTCCTTCATTTGGGTGTTTGGGTGATTCTTTCCATTGGGCCCTTATCTTTCTGCAACAGAGTTTATTAAAAAAAAAAAATACCAATAGTGGCTTTTAACAACTTTCACTGGTTAGAAACTGTTGAAACATGGCCAACATGGGGTTATTTTAGAGATTGTTGAGTACAATGATTATTTTATGCAAAGGCTCATTAGTATTTTAAGTCAGTAGAATGAATATTCTTCTTTTAAAACTTACCACACAGAAAGTTTTTCCGCTTTCTACAATGGGTCGGTATCCAGTGCAGCGGCACAAATTACCTGATTGAGAAGGGATCACGTTTTAGGAAATAACACAGGCATGTATTGTGTATCTGTGCTTCTTGTTTTCAGTGGAGTAGCTAACTGTGTTAGTCATTACATTCTTTCTTCCTTAAAACCACTAAGATAGTTCTTTGGAACACGTGTTCCCCTTGGAGCCGTGCATTAAGAATAGACCCTGTATTGCTTCTTGGCATTTTGGCTAAGATCAAATGAAGAATAGACCTGGTGATTATATTTTCTTCCAGAAAGAAAGGGTTTTTTCCCCCTCTTTCCTTATTTTCCAATCTGATCCTAAATTGTGCACCTGCCACACTCATAAATTCTCAGTGTGGCCATCATCGTCCCTTTCACATACAATCTTGTTCTTGAGCCCCCACCAGCACAGCACAATCTGTTTAATTACTACCTTGTATTGTTTTAATCAGTCAACAATGTGGGAAACCACTGTCTTTTTAAAAAGTATATTCAGGCTGGGTGAGGTGGCTCACACCTATAATCCTAGCCCTGGGAGGCCAGTGGATTGCTTGAGCTCAGGAGTTCAAGACCAGCCTGAGCAAGAGTGAAACCCCATCTCTACTAAAAATAGAAAAATTAGCCTGATGTTGTGGCAGGCACCTGTAGTCCCAGTTGCTGGGGAGGCTGAGGTAGGAGGGATGCCCAAGCCCAAGAATTTAAGGTGACTGTGAGCTATGATGATGCCACAGCACTCTACCCAAAGTGACAGAGTGAGACTCTTCTCATAAAAAGTAAATAAATAAAATAAAAAATTATACTCAAATTTTGAAGCCAGTATAAATGATATTCATGAAAAGGTCTTAATAACTTGGGAAAATTTTCATGTTATGCCATCAAAATTGTTCATACAATTTAAAATTATATATATAATAGTCACAAGTAAGCGAACAAAACCTAGG
Organism: Galagoides demidoff; assembly: GCA_963574575.1. Classification (NCBI taxonomy): domain Eukaryota; kingdom Metazoa; phylum Chordata; class Mammalia; order Primates; family Galagidae; genus Galagoides; species Galagoides demidoff. The sequence goes on from CAUYQV010181667.1 coordinate 27,644, forward strand.
CACAAAAGAGACCAAAAGGACACAAAAGGATTCTGTGGTTGTGCCTTCGTGGCAAAATTATGAATGAGTTTTTCCTTGTTTTTAATTGTTTGGACATTTTTCTTCATAGGAATTATTTTCATACTAACAAGTTAATGTAAAACTGGGTTCAATTATAGTTTAAAACTTTCAGGAACAATGTCTGGGTGAGGATTTGAGAATTTTAAACACCTGGAAGTAAAGCGTTGCAGAAACTTGGTACCAGGGAGTCACGTGGCCACGTCAGTATCAGGTATACTCTTTTTTTTTTTTTTTATTGGCATCAGAATGATTTAGGAAGAAGCTACACGTCCAAGAAGGGCTGCCAACACCTCTGTCTTTCCTTTTACTAAGAAGAAAAAGTACAGTAGAGGGTGTGATTAGGAATTCTTCTTTCAAATGGAAGAAGCAACTCGGGGGTCCAGAATGCCCTGAAATGGAAGTATTTAAGAGGCAACGAAATTGTAAGCAAACATTCATGGTCAGTGTGAGCCAGTGTCAGGGTTTTTTATTTGTTTTTTTTCTTGACCACATATTCAGTGCTAAGTCTACAAGCCCTGCTAAAGGCCCACCACAGGAAAGCTAATGGCACCCATTACAGAAATGCTTCTTTCTAAGAAAAATACATTATGGAAATATTCAAATTTTCTATTGTATTCCCTTAATCTTGAAGAAAAAAAGACTAAATTAAATGAAGCAACGTTTGGTAACAGTTGAGTGTCTAAGATGTTATGTGCTTACACTAGATATATTTCTTTGAACTTTATATTATGGATGTTATTGTTTTCTTAAAATATGAACATGAAGGTTGTCAGTGTGGCTAACATTTATAATCCTAAGCACAAGGAAATGTGTTGGGTGCCAAAATACACTTTTCAGGTTATTTACACCTAGAATGAGATTATCTACTTCATGCATTTAGACAAACTGGACAATACGATCTCTTGATATTTGTTATATGAATTACAGGATGGAATCTGGAAACAGTGTCTGCGAGATTGTATGTATTCCAATAAACAAACAAACAAACAGCACGGCAGAGCCTTGACTTTCTGCTTTTTAGAGCTCTACCTCATTAGTGTGGGTTACATTACTGAATAAAGATTATCCATTATTCACATCCATTCAGGTTTGATTAAAGTTATAATTGAAACTATAGGCCCGAGTTTTAATAGTACTTGCTGAGAAGCCAAAAAAATTTTGAGTGAAGAAGTGGTTGAATGATAAGGGAAAATATTAGAGAATAGTTATATATTAGCTATATAACATTTAGGTTTTTACTTAGTTTTATTCTGAGTTTCTGTCTAGGCCTGTCTCTTGAAAGGCACAAAAAGTTTTCCTATATCTTATCTTAGCTTTCTTCTAAGGATCAGTGATGAGTTAATTTGAAACTAGATACATTTGTTACAATGTTTGTTAACGTCCTTTTTACTTTTGATTGTAAACTATGAGATTGAATTGCTTACTGAACTCATTTGTGAAAACTAATTATTGCCTACATCTCCTCTATCATATTATGTATTATGAACCCAACCAGAACATAAAAGCATAAACTATCTGAGAGTCTTTTCTCTTTGCAAAATTAATTTTGGTAACTAAAGTTAATGAATGAGTCTATCAGATGCATTAAAAAAACAAACAGCAAAATCTCATTCTTCCATTCTACCCAAATTTCTACATTTGGAAAAGATTGTACTAAAAGTGTTAGAAACAGCCCATTTTGATGTCTGTGCAGAGTGACAAAGGCCCCACTAAGGAAAAGTCTTGCAACAAAACCAATATTACCCCAATTCTTGGTATCACTGCTGTCAAAACAAAAACAAAATAACCCTTTTTGGAAATGATTGGAGTCCAGACAGGTGCTAAGGAGGCCTACCTGCTGGCCAGGGGCCTGGAACCCCAAACCCACTCTGGGGACTGCCGTTCCTAGTTACCTGAACACTTTCTGCCCTGGACCCTGCCTGCAGAGGACCAAGGAGACTCACCTCCAAGGGCTTCTGTTATCTGCTCAGGGGTCGGCTCAGGGTGGTTCCTCAGCAGCGTGTAGATGGACATGACCATCCCGGGGCTGCAGAACCCACACTGCGTGCCATGGCACTTGGCAAGTCTTTCCTGGGAGACAATAGCACCAGTGAACCACGCTGCTTACATATTAGCTTTCCAGAAATAACTTCAGAGTAAAATATGTTCCCTGGAAGGAAAACACTTTTATTTCATAAAATTATATTCATTTTATTTTTGCCATCAAGAAAAGCCTCCTGGCAGAGGTTAATTAAATCCCTTCACTCTATAGATCCTGTGAAATAGGAAGTACAGTTTAGAGTCAAATGCTCGGGAGTCACAAGCTTGTGAGCTTTGGTCCTTACTGCAACTCATTGACTGAGTGAACTTGGGTGACTTCTTGCCTTTTTTGGTCATTAAAACCTGGATGATAAATAAGTCTGTTTTATAGGATGGTTATGAGGATAAACAAATGAATGTTAAATCATTGAGCATATTCTCTGGAGAGTCATTTTCATCCCCTTCCCCAGCTATATTACAGACTTTTTGATAGACTTAATGACACAATCTGAGAGCTTTGAAAACTGTGAAGTGCTGTTTACTTTTGCTGTGCTACTCACACATTTAATTTATACGGGTAAAACTTTATGGACTCAAATACCACAACAAAACAAACATAACAAAAAAAAAAGGAGAATGGGAAATGACATTTGACTTTGTCTACTGTATACAAGGACCGTACTCCATGAAGGAACAGATGGGAGGCGGGACTCTAGGAGTCCCTCTGTGGGCGTCAGTCCCAAGCCTGTCACAGGATGCTTGAATGTGATTTAAAGTTTTTTTTTTTTCTTTTTTAGGCAATTTATAATTTTTTTATTAAAGGCTATAAAAATATCCAGAAAGGTAAATAAGTGTGATGTACTGACATCTGTCCTAATGTGAAGAGCTCTCTTTCACTGCCTTGTTTTCCTTCACAGTGGCCTTCAAATCACAAGAGGCAGGGATTCTGTGCCATTTCCTCTTCTTTCATTACCCACTGCAGAATTTTTCTTTCTTTTTTTTTTTTTTTAGACAAAGTCTCACTTTCTCGCCCTAGGTAGAGTGCTGCGGCATCATCATAGCTCACAGCAGCCTGGAACTCTTGGATTCAAGAGATCCTCTTGCCTCAGTTTTTCTAGATAAGAGTCTTGATGTTGCTTAGGCTGGTCTTGAATTCCTGAGCTTAAGCAATCCATCTGCCTCAGCTTCCCAGAGTGCTAGGTCGTCCAGCCAACACTGCAGGATTTTTGGATTGGTATCCCTGTCCTGAATCTTCTCATTTATAAATCAAATTCATTTTTGATCCTGGAGCATTTATAAATCAAATTCATTTTTGATCCATTGTTTAAAGGGAGCATATTTCCTTCTGTTCCAGGAAGAGGGCTCTTTTTCTCACAATTGAATCATAGTGCAAAAGAGTCAACTTCTCCCACAAGTGGCTTCTCTTGGTGTTCAAGGAATAACTGCCCCAGGTTGGCTCATCATTTTCACCAGAATGTTTTCTGACTTGCTCTTGGCAAAGAAGAGCATGGAGAGGAACCTCCTGACCAGCTCCAGAGCTCCTCAACAAACAGGTACTTCCAGGGCACAGGCCGGTTCCCTGATTCAAATGGTTTTTTTTTTTTTTAGAGACCAAGTCTTACTTTGTCACCCTCAGTAGAGTGCTATGGTGTCACAGCTCACAGCAACCTCCAGCTCTTTTTTTTTTTTTTTTTTTTAACCTCCAGCTCTTGGGCTTAGGCGATTCTCTTGCCTCAGCCTCCCAAGTAGTTGGGACTATAGGCCCTCGCCACAACGCCTGGCTATTTTTTCGTTGCAGTTTGGCTGGGGCCAAGTTTGAACCTGCCACCCTTGGTATATGGGGCCGGTGCCCTATTCACTGAGCCACAGGTGCCGCCCAATTCAAATGTTTTAAAATTAACATTTTTTCAAACACCATGGCTCTTAAGACAAAAGCCAAATACTTCATGTGTGGCTTAGCTGAAAGGACAGACATTGCTCCAACGCTGGAGGAAAGTATGTCTGTGCTGGATTCATTGGTAGACCGCGGGTCGTTTCAGGCATGGCTTATGAACCTGGCTGCAAATGCACTCGCTGGAGAATGTTTGAACAACTGGCTGTCTGGGAGAAAAAAAGAGCTCTGGTTTGTGTCTTCTGCCAATGTTCCCAGTATAAACACTCCCACCATGGCTGGGATTATTTTAAAATTTATTGAATTGTAAATTGGTAGAGTTAAATTTTTAATAATGGCTGTGTTCAAAGACTGGCTTGCAAAATTCCTGAAAATTTGACAATCAGTTTCCCAAGCTAGGACAAGCCTGCTCCAGGGCGTGTCTAGACACACAAAGGACCTGCCTTATCAGATTTGAGAGAAAGAAACTGAATGAGAACAGGAAGTCGTTAACTCTGTGGCTGGCAGACACCACTATTCACACTGTTCCCTTACTCTCCTAACTATCCTGTCCATACCATTCTCATCCTAATTTTAAATATGATGAAGAGTCAAAAAACCACCTCACGGTCGTGCAATTAGTGAGTCACAGTAAACTCCCACGAGTGTGATGCCACAGCATTTACGTCTTCCTCTAAATTACACTTTTTATTTCATACAGAAGCCAGGATCTAAAGAGTAAAGTGAATTAATTAATACTGCCCAGTATCAACAAATGCCCTTCAAAGGTAACGCAGGGCAGAGAAAGCTCTTGGCTTCTATATTTGAATCATAGCCTTGGGAAGCAAGGAGTCTCAAGGGAAAATATAATTATCTGTAATTTTCTTTCTCTACACAGCCTTTAAAACTCAACCCCTGCAGTAAGTTCCTATTTTAGTACATAAAAATAACATTGTCATTTTTTAAAAAAGTCCTCTGGCAGTGAGCAAGCACAGTTATTGACTTGTGCTTTGTAGAATACCAGATGGTTACTTGTCAGACCTTTGGAAAGCATTTGGGGGAATATCTGTACACATTATTGGCCTCTCCATCAGGGTTAAGTAATTTTGAAATGGGGTAGACAACTAGTATCTTCTATAGACTTCAAACTTCTATTCTATTTTCTTCTCTTGTTAGTTTGGATGGTTCTTACTTTTTAGGGCAAGGATGGGGCTGAAAAGGTCTTTTGGGGTTAAGATACATTAAAATCAATGAAAGAGTCTTGAAAAGATCCCTGAACTTAGCCCCAGCTATGAAGCTCCAAGATGGGAACTAAAAAGCCCAAAGGAATTCAAAGTTGGTGACCTACCTGGGGTGCGTTAGACTATGGGGGTGCCAACATCTGGTCCAGACCCCCTCCGCGCCTACCTGCACTGGATGAATCCTGGTTTTGATGCTTCCTACACCTTCCACCGTGGTGACAGCAGCCCCATGGAGGGAGCAGATGGGCACCAGGCATGCTGTAGCTGGAAAATGGCTGTGATGGGATTAGGTAAAGAGAACACATTGCAATCGTGTGGAGAGGCGTTCAAGGAGTTACATCAGTTAATTGAGGAGACTTGTGAGACTGTATTTCTCTGACCATACAGAGCAGAGTAGATATAAAACCAGAAACCTCTGGGTATGTCCAAGAAAGGACTTACAGATGGCTTGGGCAGAATGGTAGAAAGAAACAGAAAAAGAGGACTAATGAAGACTTTTTTGTGTAGCACCTCCAAGAGACCCCCAGTCTCCATTTTGTCTTTTCATTCTAGAGAAAGGAATAAGAAAACTCTGGGGAAGTTTTGCCATGTGATTCTCAGTAGTGGGAAGCTTTTAAAATGCAGATACCCTGCTTGTATCCCAGCCCAGTTAAATCAGAACATCTGGGGTGGGATCAATTAGTCACTTTTTAGGGATCCTCAGAAGATTCCAGGGCAGGCCACTGTGAGCATTGCTGTTTTCATGGGCCCTCGTCTTGACTGACCCTCCCACACCATCGTCTGTGTCAGTGATGTGGCAAATGTGGTCAGCACCAGGTTCTCACGTCGCTGGTTGGGAATGGGGTCCGGACTTCACCAGTTAAATTTAGCTTCTTCTTTCCCACTCAGGCTAAGTTTCATTCTCTTTTCAGTTAGGAGACATTGTCCCTTTCCTGGGAAATATTTCCTCTCCTCTCTACACAGGCTGAGAGCATGAATGTGGCTCTTCCAAGGAGTAGACAGAATGCTGAAGCCACACAGATGAGCAGCTGGGGACCCTGGAAGCCTGATGGGCACACAGTACTCGGGTGGGCCCCAGGCTACCTGTGCAACAGGTGCAGTTCTGCTTTTTCAGATCTGCAATTCCCTCCCCCTCACGGTTTGTCCCCTCGCATCTTGTCTCCCCCTCCCTCTTCACTTCCTGACTCTCCCAGGGCTCATTCATGGCTTTCCTTGGCCTTGCCCAAGTACTTCAGCCTGGCCCCAGAGGCAGGGGCTCCCTGCACACCCCAGCCTGCAACCACTCACTTATGTCTGCAGTCACATCTCCACTCAAGGCTCAGAGGGTGCACAATCCTTCCTGCTCCCGCCCTGCCCCCTGGATGCCATTTGCTCTTATCTCTGCATGGACTTGTCCCATCTTCAATGATCCCCTATCCTCTTCCTTTCTAGCCTCTCACTTCCCTGAATTGCCTCACATTTAGAAATAAATTCAAGCGTTTGCTGTGCTAAATAAATCCGAAACCCGGCAGCCCAACTTTCTCTCCTTCCTTAGTCAAGTTTCTTCCTGGCTCCTACAGCCTCTTCCCTTCACTCACTCCCAGACCGCCTGCACCGTGCCGCCCAGCCCCAGCTGCCTGCAGACATTGCTCTGGGAGCAATCCAGGGTCCCTGGGCCACTCCCTGGTGTTTCACGCTAGTGACCACGCCTGCCTTCTTGGAACTTTCTCCCTTCCATGCCCCTCCTTCTCTAGCTACTCCCTGTCGGGCTCCGTGGTGGGGGCTTCTTTCCTTGTCCGTTCTCCTTCTGTGGCTTAAGTGTAAGTCTTCCACTTACCCGCTCTCTGATAGTTCCTACCACTTCCTTGATGGGCACTAACTGGCCCATGAAACTTCTGGCAAGTTTTTTTTTTTTGAGACAAAGTTTCACTTTGTCATCCCTGGTAGACTGCTGTCACATCATAGCTCATAGACACCTCAAACTCTTGGGCTCAAGTGATCCTCTTGCCCCAGCCACCTGAGTAGCTGGGAGTACAGGTGCCCACCACAATATGGGGGCTGGTTTTTCTACTTTTCATAGAGATGGCTCTCACTCTTGCTCAGGCTGGTCTCAAACTCCTAAGCTCAGGCAATCCACCTGCCTCGGCCTGTCAGGGTGCTAGAATTACAAACATGTGCCACCATACCCCATCTCCCGAAAGTTTTTAATACTTAACTCTCTTAGCCTCAGTTTCCTCTTTTTAAAAATGTGATTGAGGCTTGGTGCCTGTAGCTCAGCAGCTAGGCTGCCGGCCACATACACCAGGGCTCGTGGGTTCGAACCAAGGCCGGCCTGCCAAACAACAATGACAATTACAACAAAAAAATAGGCCGTGTTGTGGCAGGTGCCTGTAGTCCCAGCTACTTGGGAGGCTGAGGCAAGAGAATTGCTTAAATTTGAGGTGGCTGTGAGCTGTGATGCCATGGCACTCTACCAAGGACAACATAGTGAGACCCTGTCTCAAAAAAAAGTAAATAAATAAAAATAAAAATGTGAGTGACAATAATGCTTGTCTAAGAGTTGTGTGGGGGGGGCAAAATTTAATACATGTGAGCTACTTTGAATAGTACCTGGTACAAAACAAGTATTTAACAAATGTTAATTATTTTTCATTATCATTGTTATTATTTATGCTGCTAACTTCCAATAAATTATAGCTTTAGATGAGACCTCTTCTCTAAGTATCAGACCAGCCTAATTAGATGCTGGGTGGACAGTTTCTTTTAGGTGTCCCCTAGTGACCCCACAGCTAAATTTATCACTTTCCCCACCTCTGTTCCTCCTCTTCCAAGTTCTCTAATTTGTAAACTGTACCACCCAGTCCCCTAAGGCAAAAACTTGGAAGTCATCCTGGACAACTCCTCCTCAGCACCTCCCTTAGTCAATGAGCATACTTTGCATTTTTAGGTCAAGGAGATGGTGACTGCATCCTTAGCAGGATTTAAGGTCTCATTCAGCCCTTCCAGGCAGACACCTCTTAGTGTTGTTAAAGGCCTAACTCTCACTCCAGGAGGATTGCTTTCTGTGCATCAAGCCATTTCTCCAACTCAAAGGGAAAGGAAGTATTTTTATAGGAATAGAGCAGAGTCTGAGAGATTGGGATGCAGGATGATAGATTCCTATGGGAAGAGAGTCTGCTCAGAGATCTGGGGTTTAGGAGGTTTAGGGAGAGCTGGCCTAGAGGCAGTGAGGGAGCTGGAGACACCTGGAGAGAGTGGGGGAAGGAGAGGTGCTGTGCCCAGAGCAGGGGCCAGCCAGATGCAAAGGATACTGGATGGCCTTGGTCTTGGGGTTGTATCGTGACAACATCACTGTGCAGGCCCCGCAGCTTCCTTCCCCACAGGCATATTTTGTACCCGTGAGACGGACTTGAAGGAAGGGAGTCAAGGAAAAGGGAGCCAGTTTTTACTTTCTTCCCCCCCATAGTCAAAACAAGCAGCACGTTTTCTTGAGTCTTGTACCGAATTGGCGGGTATCGTGCTCAAAGAGATTGTGCAGCTTTCTGCTTCTAAATGAGCTGTTACAGACATGCCCTGTCTTATCTGCAAACCTCAAGTCCAGATGTATTTTGAAATTAAAAATTTCTCAGATTTTAGGAAGGTAATAATATAGCCCTCCCAACGGGTCTAGGGCAGCTCCTTGTAATGGAAAACATTAACATCTCTGCAGTGAACCACACAGATATTCACACTGACTAGGACACACCAAGACCACAGGGAGCCTGCAGCCACTTAGGTCAGGGTTTACATCCCAATGTGTTATGAAAAAGCCTGCTGAAATCAGAGTTGTGGACAATGGATTCTGGACCTGTGAAACATTATTGCTTTAGAGGTGGTGGGAGGTAGTTTGTGTGCAGAAATCCTTGCCCCACTCCCAGGCTTAACTTTCCCTGGTACAGCAATGTAATGCTTTTACCTTCTTAGGGGATTAGAGAATATTAATTTCACAGCCATGGCTCTTTCACCGGTAGTGTCAACAATCACAGTGTACTTACTTTCTTCCGGTAAGACGTTTATGTATTTTCTCAAAGGGAGAACAAATTACTTATGTAAATCCCCTGCTTTGGGTTCCATGAGATTTTATGGGTGGAGGTTATAATTGGCTTGGGTGGAGGTTAAGCTTAATTTTTATCTTGGAAATTGCTGCCCAGGTAGAGGTAATATAAGGTCAGAGTTGAGAATTGAGAAATTCTCTGCCTTGGGCCAGAGGGGCTGTACACAGCGGGAGCTCAAGAGTGCTCTGGGAAGTCCAGCTTTCCACGGTCAGGCAGAAGCTCAAAGTAATGTGGGTCATACCTTAGTGAAAAGGCTTCCTGGAATAGAGCATGAAAGGCAAGGAAATCATTCATTTCTGTTTTGGTCCTAAAATTTCCAAGCAAAACCATTTCTGCTGTCTGGCTCAAAGATGGAGGTCACTTTTCACTTTGTCAGAACTTAAAACAGCTCTGTGATGTGGTTTTGCCCTCTGGACCTTCAACAGCTAGTTCAGTGCTCCTTCCCTCCACCCTCGGTAGAAGACCCTGACTCAGTTACTCCCATCTGTCCACTCATCTTCAGCTCTTCCTTATGTAGAGCTGGCACATAAAGTACGGGACTCTTGGTTACATTTGAATTGCAGATAGGAATCAAATGATATTTAAGCATAAGTGTATCCCATGCATTAAAACTCAAATTTAACTGTGCATGCTTTATTTTTGTATGCTAAATCCAACAACCTTAGTTAGGTTAAATGCAAATAATACATCACAAGCTGGTTTTTGATCTATTTAGAAGAGCTTCCTTAGTACCCACAAAAAACACAGCCCTGCAGTATATCCAGAGGTTGCCCTGAGACCAAATGGGGCAGCCAACATGTCCAGTTAAACCCGGAGTTTATATTGGAATCTGGTCATTCATCTCTGACTTATTGTGTCCCTCTGTGCCAGGCTGGGAATTGACATCAGAGTCAGACCTAGTCCTTTGCTTCAAGGAGCTCATGCTCATTTCTCCTTCATTTCTTGTCATATCTGAGCACTTTCACCTCCAACTCTTTACATCTGTCAGGATCAACCTCTTTCATCTTCTCACAAGCATCTATATTCTCTTGCCTTCAGCCCCTGTGCTGCTGCCTGGAATACCTGTGGCCTCAAGCCTTTGGTTTGTCCTGAAAACTCCTACCTAAGCCTCCTCCCTTCCTTCCCTCCCCAAGCCCAGCTCCAGTGCAGACAGTGCTCTGTGTCCATGCCCAGACTTCACCACTTGCTCCATGGGCCGCTTCATTGCCTCCCACACCAGACTGAGGGCACAGGCTGCATCTGGCTAGATGACTTCTGAACACCTGGTGCTCAAGAAAATGTGTCCAAACGAATACAAGGTCAGAGTAGAGAACTGAGAAATTCTGAGAAATTATTCCGAGAAGAGATGTCAGGGCTGCCATGAAGGGCGTGTGAAGGGCAAACAATTAAGGGCGCCTCTGAGACATCCCAGGTTCCCCGTTTTATCCCACAGCCAGGATCTCACACAGATGAAGCAACTCTGACGTGCGGTACCTTCCTGCCCTCAGTAGCTGTGGGCCATTATCTGGTTCTGCAGATCAGATTTCCTAAACAGGGCTAAAAGGTGCTGAGGAAGGATTGTGTCCCAGCAGGTTTGGGCAGGGCAGCTGAGGTGGGTCCTAAAGGATCCCAAGACCTTGGCAGAGATCCTTCATGCTTTCTGTGACTGTGTCCCACTCCGGGAATAATGCCTAAGCCAGGGCCCAAGTCAGCAGCAAATTGGGGTTTTGTGGCAGCCTGAAGTTTTTACCATATGGAGACATGCTTTAAGAAAAAATAATCCTTCTATCTATATATGTATGTATATAAAATGACGAATATAAATATACAGGCTTTAGCAGGGGCCACGGGAGTCCACGCTGATAGTGACTTTGGAAGAAAATCTGTGTTTATTCACAAATACTTAGTCCTCATATTGGCCATTCATCAGAACCACCTCCTTGGAAAATAAGTTGACAATAGCACTCCCCATGCCATCCCAGATCTGTTGACGCTAATCAGAAGTGGGCAGCTGGAAGGGCCAGATGAGTCCCATTTACCCAGAACTACTTCCTTATATTAGGGAGCATAAAGGAATGTGGGGAGGGGGTGTGTGGGAGATCAGTAAACGAAAGGCAGGGGGCGATTTTGCCTATGGCTGATTCTGAGCATGTTCAGAACTATGACTTTTCAACTGGTTCCTAACACAGGTGACTGTCTTCATTTTAGCATATCTAGGGAGGGGAAGGTGATGCGTGCAGTAGATTTAGGAGTGGCATGAAGGGAGAGAGGTAGGGCTCCCTGGGTACCAGTGAGATGTGAAGCTGAGTAAAAGGGAGGGAGGAGGACCCTGGGGGCCTGTCTGGAATGTGTGTGGGTCAGGGATGTTACGAGGCCGTCCTGGGCAGGGCAGTAAGATGAGGGGTCGGAAACCAGATAGCAAGGGTGTGGGGAGCCAGAGGTGGAGTCTGGAAAGGAGATGAAGGAGCAGGGACAGGCGTGGCACTTTGTAGGTGCTCAATAAGTATATACAATAGAACCTCTGTAAGTTGAACACCCAAGGGCCTCTAACAAACTGGTCAACATATGGAACTAGGCCTGCTGTTTAGGTCTAAGAAAATGTGGTCAACTTAAGGAGGTGGTCAGTGGAGGGAGGTGGTCAACAATGGAGGTTCTACTGTATGTAAAACATATTCTCAGAGGTAGTTGCCAAAATAGTGCAGGCAGGGCTCTATGTCCATCCCCAGCTTCCTCTGATTGTTGACATCCCATGCAGCTGCAACACATCAGAACGGGGAAACTGACACTGAGGCCCGACTGATAAGGACCCGGCAGAGCCCATCGGGCTTCGCCTCCCGTCGTGCACTGGCATGCGTGTGGCGGCTCTCTGCCATGTTATCTGATGTACAGAATTGTGTAACCACAGCCATATCACTCCCTCTACATCCCTTCATGGTTGCACCCTAACTCAAGAAATTCTTTGTTGTTCTTTTTTCCTCTTTGCTGTATTGCCCAGGTTGGAATGCAGTGGTGCCATCATAGCTCACTGCAGTTTTAAAATCCTAGGCTCAAGTGATCCTCCCGCCTCAGCATCCAGAGTAGTGGGGATTACCGAGGCATGACAACACACTCATCTCATTTTTAAATTTTTTTTTTTTTTTGTAGTGGTGGGGTCTCACTATTTTGCTGAAACTGGTCTTGAACTCTTGGCCTTAAACAATCCTCCTGTTTCAGCCTCCCAAAGTGCTGAGATGACAGGTGTGAGTGCTTGGCCAAGAAATTCTTCTAGAATAACTATTTGCTGAAGGTATTAGTATATTGAAGGTCTGGAAGGTCCAAGACCTGGGGTGGGAAGCTGGGAGTACATTCGTCACACTGAAGAATTTTGAGGTATATTTATAAAGCTTTGTTTTGTCTGATAAGGATTGCTAAAAGGTATAGGACAAGTTAGTGATATGTCCTTGTGGGACACTGTTGTTAGTGAAATGTACCTCTGAACATCTGGCTTGAGAAAAGTTTGGCTGGGTGTTTTTACATTAATGTCCCTGAATATGAAATTGCCATCAGGGTGACCCTAGGGCTCAAGGGGCGTGAAGTTATTTCCAAAGTGAGCACATTCATGGTTGACTGGGCAATTCTTTTGGTTTTGCTCAGGTTAAAAAAAAAAAAATATATATATATATATATATGTATATATATGGCAAATAGCACATGAATCTATCACATTTAGGTGCATTCTCTGAACTCTCAGTAGACTCCACAAATGGGACACAAGGGCATTTGGCAACGACAGAAACTTTCTCACCAAGTCCTAGCTGTACTATTTTATCACCCAATCCAGATTGATTACAATGAAATAAAAGGATACGGACTTTTCTCAGGTAGAAAAGTAGATTGACTTCAGGGTCAGCATTCTTCTCTGTTACCTACATTGGGAAAGGAGAGAGGGATTTTAGGAAGAGAATGTCAACCTGTTGTGGAAACTCTGCCCCTTGTTCTGGGGGGCCTGTTTTTGACAGGCTGTGACTTTACAGGGAAAATAATAACAAAGAAAACCTTTCCTAATACTTGGAACTAGAATTTTGAAGAAACAATGGAGATTATTTCAGTGTCTGTGAACATCCCAATATATGTGACAATTATAAATTCTGGATTGCTTTCTCTCAGACTTATACGGAAAGGGCCCAGGTAGGGAACAGATGCCCAGATTCCAAAATTGACTCAGATTAACTCATGGTCATAGAAAATCATAAAAAAAGGGAACCAGAAATTTCCCAAAATAAGGTGTTTGCTTCACTGCCTCTGCCACTAATCAAATATGGTGAAGGAGCCACTCTTGTCCCCTGCCCAGTGAAATGGAGGTGCCAGTGTGTGACAAGAGAGTGGAGGGAGCATGAATCGTGGCCCTGTCCCTCCTTTGAGCTCCAGGCTGCTACCTCCACTCGATCACAGCTGGCACGGGAAGGGAAAGCCGTCTCTCCTGCCAGACCCTGCAAGGACGCAGGTGCTCTCTCTACTGAGTACAGTCGGATGAGATTAGGAGGGCAAGTGGGAGAGCAACTTACCTGGAAAAATAGCAACACCGAACCCCCACCCTCCCAAAAGGACATCTGCTACAAGTGTATTTTTACGGCCTCAGAAAAAGGCAACAAACCACATTATTTCTTTATAAAATGCCTCCTAATTCCAAGTTTCCTTTCAAGTGCTCAGAAGAGTTACTCAACCAGAGAAGAGTTTAGCCCATCTCCACCCTAAGACTTAATATGCCTCGGGGACTAAGTATGGTGGCACTACAGAAACGGAGCATTAGAGTTAGGTTTCCTTTAACACCACAATTGTGTGGCAGTGGAAATTATTTCAAGGTGAGAACCAGATGGAGGGTGGAGGATGATGATGGGCAAGGCAGGATGACTACACCTCTTCCTGTCTCCCCACACTGCGGGGACGTGATGGGATGACACCGTGCTGTGCAGTACTGATATTGATTTATCTGATATAACATTCTAGGTCAACAGGAAATATTCCCTCATTGCTTCAGCAGCCCAGCCAATGCAACACCTGATTTAACACTGACCCTTCAATCATGACAATGCCTTAGGCCCAAAGAGCACAAAAATAATGGGAAGATTTCAAATGAAGAAGGAGAAAGTTAAGATCAGTCTTTAGGAAATTAATCCAAGGTTGGCTGCCAACTGCAATTCTGACTTAAAATAAATATTTCCCAGCCACTTAAAATAAGCGTTTTAGTAATCATATGAAAAATGCTGTGCTGAAGAAATAAATCCCTTTTTAGTAAGGAGATGGAAAGAGGAGCAAGCTCATGACTAATCGGAGATGCAAATAAAATCAACCATGAGACAACACTTTACTCCCATCAGATCAGCAAAAGTTACAAAGTCTGATTGTATCAAGCACTGGCGTATCATTTTGGCAAGGAAACGGCACCTGTTGTACAGTGAATTGGGGGAAATGGAACGTGCGGTGCTCTGGAAAGTCTCTGGGCGGGACCTATGAAACCACTGGGCTGTAATCTCACACGGAAATTCTCTTGCTGGTGTTGGTGAGGAGACACTGAATAGTATGTTCACTTCAGCATTTCTAGGGATAGTGGGGAATTGGAAATATTGTATCTGCACTGGATAGGCAAGTAAGGGTAGGCAGGTCTTGGAGAATTATGCGTTTAGTAGTAATGAGCCAGGTTTTCACAGAGTGACATGGATGGATCTCAGACCAGTGATGAGTCACGAAAGAAACAAAAAGATTTAAACATCACAGTGCAATCTATGTAAGTTAAGACGCCCCCCACACACACATGCCCACACAAACATGGCCCATATTGTAAGGATACATTTGTGTTTCTAAATAACCACATAGAAGGAGATGGGGAGAATATAGATTTAAAATGCACAAGAGAGATGCTTCTGGAGGGGAAGAACTAGAAGACAGAGAATAAAAATAAAAAATAGGTCATTCATGGTCACTGATCCCAGGCTTTCTTTGCTCTGTTCTTTCTCTTTCACTTTTTATTAGTTCATAGGTTTCCTAAAAATGACATTCTTTTGCTACATGACAGACAAAATCCTCAAGAATTTTTGCTTCTATTGAAGTTTTTTTCCCTCCTTCAGAGAGAACATCAATAATCCTGTGTAACCGAGGCTTGAGAAGCAAAAACACTACAACAAATTAAATTTCTAAAACATTTCCCTACTGTATTATTTTACTAGTTTTTCTCTAATTGTCTCAAACATTTAGATTTGCATTTTGGCTTAGAACCACCTTACACTTTTCACTTATTTGTTTCTCTCATTAAAGTACAGGCTGAGAACACCGATCACAGGCTAAGCTTAGGGTTGCCACTTCCCTTCTGTCCTGGGGGAAGTGGCCCACTTATTTTGTGGTCCAGGCTTTAAAGGGGAGCATTAGGCTTTAGGTGAATTGATCAGCCTGATGGAACTGATCAAGACCAAACAAGACCCTCTGAAAGGTCTTTGCTATTAACATCCTCAATGTTATATATACATTCGATTAAAATAGCGCTGGTTCAGATGGTGACTCACACAGAGCTAATATCCAAATAAAGGAGGAATGTGAGTTTTCTGCATCTGTGTCCTGAAGTGCCCAACTGCCAGAATTCACTCCCATCATAATATAACAAATACAAGAGATTTTGCTGATTCAAAAGAAAATTAAAGAAAAAAAAAAGCCCTCATACTCCTTAATAATTTTGTTCCAAAACTTGAATGAACAACCCACACTCTGGTTCATACCTACTATATACGATTCAATAAAAGACAGAAGAGAGAGGTTAAAGGAATAGAAAAAGGCAACATAGTAAAAAGAAAAAGGCTTGGTTTCTATCCCTTGTGTATAAAAATTCATATTCATCACATTGTACACTTACCTTTTTTCCATTTACAAAAAAAATCAGCTCATCAGAATTGGGAAGGGAAGGCATCACACCAAGAAAAAAGACCTTTGCCAGGACAGAGTTGCTTTGTTTTCTGTTCTTTGAAAAGAGCAAGTACGTTAGAGTGATTACGTAGGTGCCTATGGGCCCTGGGGAATCTGGAACTGGCAGCAGCAGCCTGACGTGGGTTGATTTATAGCAGGGCAGGGGTGTGCCAAGAAGCACCAACCAGGGCCCTCACCTGCCCAGCCCGAGCCCGGTCAGCAGCCCTTGGCATGCTGGGCTTCTTCCTGAGTGAGCCAAGCCAGTAGCTTCAAGCTCCCTTTGGAGTTCAAGAATGGTTCACCCAGGGGAATGTGTGTTTAAAGTCAGGGACTAATAAAAAGTAAGCTTTATTTTTAAAATTTTTTTCCCCTTTTTAAAAATTAAATCATAACTGTATACATTAATGCATGTATGGGGTACAATGTGCAGATTTTATATACAATTTGGAATGCTGACATCAAACTGGTTAACATAGCCTTCACCTCGCTTACTTAATTATTGTGTTAAGACATTTACTTAAAAAAAAACAACCCAAACTGACCAAAATCGATAATTAATCCTAGGCTAATAACACTCATGAGACTTTAATTCTTTCTCAGATTTTTTGTATGTGAAAAAGCAAAGGGAGATTCTGCCCTGAACATTCCTGAAGATAGACTTCATAAAAACGTGTCTTATAACCCGATTCTAATAGCCTCTTCCCTAATCTTTTTTGTACTCACTTGTTTTGTCAAGTTTAAGGACTCAAGGTATCAAGTTACTTAAAACCACTGGCATGCACCCAGGCTTAATGTGTGCTGGAGATTGTCCTTAGGACTTCTTTAAATCTACAACAGCTCAGTAAGTATCATCATCATCACTCTTTGAAGATAAGGAAACTGAGTCACAGAGGCATTTAGCAACTCTCTGACATCACACAGCCCAGGAGTGGCAGGGTTGCTCCCAACTCTGTATCTTCAACCTCTTTCCTCTGCTCAGGATGAAAGTGTGGCAGGAAAAGTGGCCAGAGGAGTAGTGACAGGGTCCTATTCTGTCACTCAGGTTGAAGTGGAGTGGCACAATCTCAGCTCACAGCAGCCTCAAACTCCTGGGCTCAAACCATTCCTCCACCTCAGCCACCTGAGTAGCTAGATCTACAGACATGCCCCACCTCTTCCAGCTAATTTTTTAAAATTTTTTTTTTTTTTTTGTAGAGATGGGTTTCAATACATTGCCTAGCTGGCCCTAAGGTATCCTCCAGCCTCAGCTTCCAAAGTGCTGGAATTATAGGTGTGGGCCCCTGAGCCCAGCCAGGATCTAAGTTTTAAAAAGACTGGGTTGGCTGCTAGGTGAAGAATGAAGGGTGGGGGGGCAAGTGTGAGAGAGAGACAATTAGAAGTCGAAGTCATGACAGGAGATTATGAAGTGTAGCCTGGAGGAGGGTGGAGGAGGCAGGAGGAAGTGGCCAGATGTTCTGGCAGGTTGGATGTGGGGTATATGAGGTAGGAGGAGGAGGGTGAGGATGGGTCAAGCTTTGGGGCTGAGCAATTTGGTGAATTTGGCTTTCATTTATGTCCTAAGTCCTATTTGTGCATATTGAGAGGCTCAAAACCATGTATATAAAGGTGATGGGTGGGTTCCTAGATGTTTGAGGCTGCCTTCTGGCTTTCTGGAAAAAGCATTGCTGGAGACAGAGAGCTCCCGGTCGGGGGCAGGATTTTCCCTCAGAGATTCTAATACAGTCCTCCTTCGAGGCCCAGGTTCTAGCCTCACCAACTGGCCAACGTGGCTGCGCGCTCCCCTGTCCTGTGGCCTCAACAGTTCCTGCCCTCATCCCCTCCTTGCCTATGGCTCTTTGCATAAACAGGGTTTTGAAAGATGAACAAGAATATGTTGGAAAAACAAAGAAAAAACATTTTTAGCAGGGGAACCCTTTGTGTAAAGTCCACGAAGTTTCACACTGAATATTGCGATTCAGAGATTTACAAGTAGTAGATTTTATTCTTACAGACGAATTGCATGAGAGTGTGCAACAGGAAGATGGATAGCAAATAAAATAATTTGCTCATTAAAAATATTTGCTAATCCTTAATGAATATTACAAGAAACTTTATTCCCAGAAATATGACAACCTGAAGGAAATCGACCAATACTTGGAAGCATGCCACCTCCCAAGACTCAGCCAGAACGAAGTGGAAATGTTGAATAGACCTATATCAAGTTCTGAAATAG